>JAEQBH010005658.1:0-306169 GCA_016808115.1 Tetrastigma voinierianum
TTCGGGGATGGATGAAGTGAAAGCTATAAACCCTTTAAGGAGTGGAAGAGAAATAGATCAACCGTGCCCATGACACGAGGAAACATGTAAGAAAAGGAAGATGAGCACAGAGGGTAATCATCGGTGAGGAATCCAGTGAAGAAAGCAATGCCCCTCCATTTCCCCCAACGAAAGGCAAGAAAAATCCCAAACCAAGTGAAATTTGGGAGGTGCTAAAGGCGAGTGAAGTGAACATCCTTTGCTCGACATGATTAGCGAGGGTCCCTGAAACTTATGCGAAGTTCTTAAGGACCTGTACACCGGTCAAGAAAGACAGGCATCGAAAGAAAGCATCTAACCGAGCAAGTCGGTGCCGTAATCGAGCAAGACCCAGTCAAATACACAAGGATCGGGATCTCCCCTGATTCGATCCCAGCATTGGAGGGACTTCCATAGACAAAGCCTTTGCTGATTTGGGGCAGTGCAAACCCTCTTTGCCATACTCGGTGTATAAGTTAGGTTTGGGAGCCAACCAACTTGGCATCACTCTATCATTGGCTGATCGATCGGTGAAGATTCCTAAGGGAATAGTAGAGGGTGTGTTGGTAAAGGTAGACAAATTCTACTACCCAGTAGACTTTGTAGTGCTTGATACCGAGCCAATAGCAAGTGGGCCTAATCATGTGCCAATTATCCTGGGAAGGCCATTTTTGGCCATTGCCAATGCAATCATCAATTGCCGAAATGGATTCATGCGGCTCACGTTGGCGCTTATGACAGCTGGGCTCAACATTTTTCACTTGAGTCACAAGCACAAGCCAGTGGAAGGTGATAAGGAAGGAAGCGATGAACTCTGCTCAATTGATCAGAATGCAGGGAAGCCAAAGGTCCATAAATTGCAAGAATTGGCTAACTAAAATTAGACGATTGTTTGGGAGTTGTCATCAGTCATCAACTATGAGCAATTGGTGACCAAATTGCCCGGTGAAGAAAATCGATAAAGAGGGATCAAGCATCAAGGCGTGCACGAGGCCCTTTGTTGGGGTTAAGGCTCCTCCTCCTTGACCCCATGAATAGTTGGTAAATTGGTGGTTTGGTGCAAATGAAACCAAATCAGAGCCTGCCTTTTTGGTTTTTCCTTTAAATCGGGTCAATTTTCTATTTTTAGTAACTTCCCCGTTTAGCAACTTTCCTTTTAAGAGCTTCCAAAATTAATTTTATTTTTTAGGTTTTTGTTAAAATAATTATTTTATTTGTTTGTTCTTAATTTGCGTAAGTCAAATTTTATTTTTATTTTGCAGTGAGTCCATTTTAAGTGCACTCTTGCTATTATACGAATCGCTCCTGAGGCTTTTCTTTACGGCCAGTGGCTTTATAAAAAGGAGGGGAGGTCCAACTACTTCATCTTTCTTCCCCCCCCCCCAGCCACTCAAATGAACCCCAAACAGGCTCCCGTCGGCCGCGCCCCCCGTCTCCCCCCGAGCCACCATAGCCGCTGCCACAGCAGCGCCTAAGCTCCTCCCTACTCCGAGCCCCGCATTAGTGCCCGTGGAGCCCCGGGTTGCACCCTACGCCGGCTTCTACCGGGCCGCGCCATGCCCGCCCGTCCTCTCACAGCTCATGACATCGATCGCTCTAGCTGGGCCGGCGCCCCTCAGCCACTCCGTGCCGCGCCTATGCCGCCATCTGAGCCCCCGGTCCGGGCCCCGGGAGTGCGACCGCACCGGCTACCCCCACCATAGCGCACCGCCCGCCCTCAGACGCCCTCGACTACAGCCATGGCACGTACTCCGGGGGCGGGTCCCGCCGGTGCCTAGGGTCGATTTAGCACCTGCAGCAGAGGAGGTGCCCCGGGCCGATGGGGCCTACAGTCCCCGATCCATCCTTTGAGGAGCCTCGTGGTTCAAGAGGTATCGACGAGGATTTTCGGGACCTCGCCTTTAACACCCAAGGCTCAGAGATCGATCCACATCTGCCCAAGAGTGGCCCGTACATCGCCCGGAGTCCTCATCATCTAGACTCGCCATCACCTTCCTAGCAAGAAAGCAGAGGAGAGCTCATCGCCCCATTTATCGCCTGCCTCGAGGGATCAAAGTACCACACTCCGCCTGACCCCGATTCCGGAACGAGTGGCTCCACACCAGATTTTCATGGAGAGTCATTTCACGACGTGTCGACCGACCGACCCCTGCTCAGTGGACTCCATGAGACTGACACGATTACTCCCGCCGTCTCATGACACCGCGACGTAGCCTCTACTATCCCCAGGTGGTGCTTCGCCTCTACCACCCATGACTTCCTGGAGTTAACTGAAGTCACTGAGTCTAATTCACTCATCATGATCGATCGGGAGTAATCCGAGCAAATGACATTTCCATCCAGATGGGCCTCGCAACAGAAAGGCAGCCACACTGAGGGTATCGAGATCAAGAATGTACCAACACAAATGAGATGGCCATCCGTCGGTCTCGCGAGATACCACCTGCCAGACCGTGATTTTTCTCCTGAGGCGCCCCGCCGTATGCTTCTCCAATTGGTAGCAAAAATAATCGAACTTAAATATAATAGTTATAGTTTTATAAAATAAAATACATTTGATTTTTTTTTTGAGAATAAATACATATGTGATATTTTTAAATATAGAAAATATACTAAAAATGTAAGAATATTCATATTTATTTAAGAAAATTAATTCTTCTTTTACAGATATTTTAGTATATTAGATTTTTCTAACAAAAATAAAATAATACGTATTTTGGAAAATTATTTAAAATAAATAAATCAACTGTTTATCTTTTTCAGGAATGATCTATTTTTAATTTATTTGCAGAAACTTCAAAAGGCGTAAGAAACTGTAAAGTAAAGGACATATGCTATGTAAAGTCTATTATATTCATATACTATAATCTCATTTATATTGAGAATTACATTCAAAACAAAGAATTGGTATTTGGATTTGGAAAAGTAGTAGGGATGGCATAAAATAGGGCTTAAAAAAAGATTTATCAAATGTGGGATATAATCTAAAATGGATCTAAAGATGATGAAATCAAATTGTTTGAGAGGTCTAATAGGAATACTAATAGGAGACTAGATAGCTATAATAGATTCTCGCTACTTCGACACCTTATCTTCATGTATGGTCTTCATCGTCGTGTAAGATTGTTCGGGTTTGGGTCGAAATAGGGAATTTGATTGTTTTGGTTGGAATCAGAATCAATTATCCGTTTGGGAAGGAACATGGGATTGAGGATCGGATAGGAATAAGAGGTAGAGCTCCATTAGATTCGGCTACTTCCGACACATTATCTTCATGGCTTCGGTAGTTGTTACAAATGTTCATCTTCTTACCCTTTTCATATTGATATATAACACAAAGGATTTTTCAACCTAATTTAAAAGTAAAATAATAAAATTAGAAAATTAAAATTAAATTAACAAAGAAAAAGTAAATAAATAATTTAAGAATGTAATACTTACCATAGAATGATCATGACCTTGTGTCGAAGATATATACTCCTTTGCCAGTCTATACTCAGACATGAGCCATGAACTCTTATGCGGAGTTGAGTTTGGGACATAGAGTTGTGACGCCCCAAACTCGGGGTGTCCGTTGACTACCCGTCAACCCACGGAAAATCTACACGTCTCGTATCATGACGCATACATGAGTGCAATGCCTCTTGGGCTCATAAACCATCACTCATCCAAAAACCATTACCAATTATATCACCACATCTTCAAGATGATTACACTTTATATTAAACACATATTAAATCTAACATTCTAATACATAAAGAGAGTTCAGCATCAAAAGCCACAACCCAAGCTTTCAAAACCCACTTCTACATGAATCATTTCAACGCTCCTCGTACTGTAGTTAGCCCTTTCGATAGGGTGAGCTATCGCCCGCAGTGGAATCACCCTAAACGTTACTCCATCTGCATACGCACGCTTCAAAATAAACACACACTCAAGAAATGCGTGATTCTACTCAATGTCTACATGCCCATATCATATCCCGAGTCCTCACCGACTTCACACCCTGCCTAAGCCACGTATAAGAAACATTATTTTCAACAAAGATATTTGTTAATATTTCTGTGATTCACCTCCGATATAAGTAGTGGACCTAATTCGATGTTATATTTATGGACTACTCCTCCGAGATAGTCACCGTCGACCCGACGATTGAGATGAGGTGGGATTCACTTCTCCGATGCAGAGGTATCACTCAGCCAACCCGATGATTGATATTTATGACTACCCCCGATAATTATTATTTTTAGTCAACTCCTTCAAACCATTTTCAAGAATCACCTCGCACTCTTCACTCTACTGCTCTGTGGTGCCTCTGCAGCATATGGAATGCATGATGCTAATTCCAATACAATTCATATAACACATGCGAATATAAATAACATGATATACATTTACATAATTTAATCACACAAACATGTTATGTAATTTCACAATCCATTACACCAAAAATTATCTCACTTGGGCTAATTATCCAACACGAGCAATTCGATTTGAATTACTCAACCAAACACATTATTTCGCCAAAAAAATTTCAGAACACTATTCTCGGGAACAAAGACTCGGTTACCGTCGCTGCTCACGGCCTCATTACATTTTCCACACAATTCAAGCCATTTCCTATTTCATACCATCAACACAAGATTTATTTACAAATTTATGAAATAAACACCCAACAACCCCACATCACGAACTCCAGGTATTTTGGGCTCCATACCTCACTCAATCACTTGCTCACTTTAGAACCCGAATTTCATGGCCATTCTCGGCCGTATACACACCAAAGCATCATTTGTTTCAACATTTTCATAATTAATAACCCAAACAGCCCATAAAACTGTTACGGGCTGCTCCATGGTTCCCAAAATTTCACACCCATTCCAAGTTTTCGTGACGCACTAAACTACTGCCTGTCCCGAACCAACCGAAACATTATAAATCACTTAAATAAAGTGTAAAACCCAAGTAGGATAAATCCCCTACCTCACGGAGTGTAAGACCCGAGAAATTCCAATTTCTAGAAAAAGGGCAAAATCGTAAATTTGGTTACAAAATTGCAATTTCGGTTAAAAATCCGAAATTTATTCTCTAGATCTCGGATGAAGAAATAGATTTAATCATTGGAATCGTCTCGCGAAATCTAGCTAGCACGTAAAATTTCGTGGAATTCCGAGACAGTCGGAGTTGGCACGCTTTTCGAGGCATCGCGTTTCGGGTTTCATAAAACGATTCGATGCGACGAAAGTCACATATTGTAAGACCCGAGAAATTCCAATTTCTGGAAAACGGGCAAAATAGTAATTTCGGTTACAAAATTGTAATTTCGGTTAAAATCCGAATTTATTTCTAGATTCGACGATTTAAACGGATTTCACCGTTGGAATCGCTTCACGAACCCAAGAAGAAAGTAAAATTTTCGTTGAATTTCTCGGTGACACCAATTTACACGCGGCATCACGGTTCGGGTCTTGAGTAAAGCGATTTTTCGATCTTGACGAAAATCACATATAACACGATACTTATGTGCCATGAGTGGTATGAGTAGAGAAGCGATGAAAATGGGTATTGAGATAGTCATAGGAATGTCGCTGGGAAAAGAAGGACATAATGATTATTTTAGAATTTGTTTAAATGAGAATAATGCCAAAACAATGAATAGTGCCGTCTCTAACCTCAAAAAGGAAACAAAAAACGTGAAAATCAGAAAAAACTTGCGATACCATTTTCGAAAGGACTGAGAGAGCTTCTCTACTAAAATATCAGCATGATCAAATAGTCAGCGATCTTAAGGACAAAGAGTAAAAATTTGCTCTACTCGGAGAGGAGGGCCCCTCTGCCACATCAAGGAAAGCAAAGTTACAGGAGTTTTGACAAACTCCTTGAGGTAGGGGTTTCTCCCTACTTGGGTTTTATTCCTTCTTTAAGTGTAAGACCCGAGAAATTCCAATTTCTAGAAAAAGGGCAAAATCATAATTTCGATTACAAAATTGTTATTTCGGTTAAAAATCCAGAATTTATTCTATAGATCTCGGATGAAGAAATGGATTTCAGTTTGGAATCGATCTCGCTGAAATCAGTGCTCAAATAAAATTCTTAATTCAAGAAGGCCCGTCGGAGTTGGCTACCATTATTAGAGCATCAGTTCAGTCTGTAAAACGGTTTTTGATGCGACGAAAGTCACATATAACACGTACTCATGTGCCATAAGTGGTATGAGTAGAGAAACGATTAAAATGGACTACCAAGATAGTGCCGAATGTCAAAACTGGGAAATAAAGGGACATAATGATCATTTTGGAATTTGATTTATGTCTAAAATAATAAATAATTAATACATGACTCTTCTTCTCAAAATAAAACAACGTGAATTGGAGGAAAAAGGGCGTGAGGTCGACAATGGTGGTTTAGTGAGAAGAGAGTCTTCCTTCTCTTTAGAAATACAGTCAGATAGTCGCGATCTTGGAGACAGAAGCTTGCTGCGCGGAGGGGCTTAGCGTGGGTACCAGTTTAGGGAGTTCCTGAACTACGAGAGTGGGGTTTCTCCTACTTGGGTTTATTCTTCGTTTCAAGTACGATGTTAATGTTTCGGTTAGTTGAGGCCCAGGCAGCCCGGTTTGATCGGGTTCGAACCTTGGGCAGAGTATGGATTTTGAGACCCACGAACAGTCGTATCAATTTGCAATTTGTTTGGATCATCGTGATCAATTACTAATAAATCATGTATTAGTTTGTTTGGCGGGAAATAGCCACTGGCAGGGTTCAGCAGTGAGCCAGATGGTATGTTTGATAGGAGCGATGCTTGAGGTTTCTTGTTCGAAAGCGATGATCACAAAATAATAATTTTGTGAAAATATGTGTTAATCGAGTAAATTCAATCCAATTGCTCGTGTTTGATCATTAGCCCAGTGAGCTAATTTTGATGTATGAAATGAAATTTACATGACATGATTGTATGAATTGAATGTTTGTAAATATATGCATGTTTATATATTTACATGTGAATTAAGAGCGTATTGGAATTGGCATACATGCATTCATATGCAACTGGAACACCACTAGGGTATAGGAGTGAGTGCATGAGATAAGTCCCAGAAAATGGTTCGGAGGTTGTCTAAAATGTTAATTATCACGGTAGTCTAAACATATAATATCAATGCGTCGGAGGCGGCTTGATTGATATACATCGGAGGAGTAGTCCTGAATAATATCAATGGTACGGAGGCAGCGATTGATATATACACACATGGAGGCTGTCCTGAACAAACAAAATGATGTTCTCATACGAGGCTTAGGCGAGTGTGAAGGAGTCGGTGAGGACTCGGAGTGCGGGATGATAGGTTAAGACATTCCAAGTAGGATCATGCATTTTGCTTGAATGTGTGTTTAATTGGAACATTGCCTTTGCCTTGCAGGTAGAGAGTAGCCCTTTTCCAGGGGCGATTTCCACTCTTGAAACGTGCTTCCATACATCGAGGAACATATTTTCATGTACAGGGAGCGCAAGAGGAGATGGCTCGTCCTAGGGTGAGATTTAGAAGCTGGGATTGTGGCTTTGATGACTTTATACATGTATTAGAATGCTCTAATTTTAATATATGTGTTGTATAAAGTAAAACATTTGAACTCTTAAAACTGGTGGATATATAGTTGGATTCATAGTTTTCAGTAATGTTTTATGGGTGTTGTTATAGGCACAAGTGGTCGTTTTTACTCATGTTGTGATTATGTTAGATTTGCCAGGACCGAGGTTTCATCGCAGTGTTGTATTTAGGTGACTCCGTCCTGAAAAGGGCTCTGGAATTTTGAAATGGCGTCGGGTAGCTTGACATCATGTATTTAGCGGGTTGTGAGGATGGTCAGCGGACCCGGAGTTTGGGGGCATCCACGACAGTATCGAGGAGCTTGCATTATCTGATACCTAGGAGCTCGGGTTTGGGTATCCATTACCACTTGGGTGGTTTGATGTAGAGTATAGGTGTATAAAAACCTAGAGAATTAGGGCTTGGGCTTAGGCCATAGTCGTGTAAGAACATCACCACTAGGTGTGGTTCAATGTTGAGTTAGGTATGAAATTACCTAGGAAATCACGGGAATAGAACACTGCATGCATGGTGTTTAATGTGTGATTGCGTGTATAACATGAGTTATCTTTATAGTGGATGATATTTATAACATGGTTTTGATATGTTAGATGTTGTGTGCTTAGTACTTAGCACGGATGTATTAGAAAATGGTGGAGTTTTAAAAGTGTGTAGAAAATTTGGAGCAAGAAGAAATAAAAAAATTTGAATAAATTTATTTGGTTGTTGAAAAGAAAAATATATACATATATACTAGTAGCACATGTATATAAGGTGGAAGAAAATTTTTGCGAGTGTAAAGAAATGGAAAGAAATTAAAAAATAAATTTCATAAATTTATTTGATTATGAGAGGAGAAAAATAATTTTGAGATTTTATTAGTAATTAGAAGAAAAGAGAGATAAACTCAAATTTTTATAAATTTATTTGAGTGTCTAAGAAAAATGAAAAAATAAATGATTTTAGTGATTTTTCCAAATTTGTTAGAAATAATTGAAAAATATATATATTTATAATGAAAAGCGAAAAAAAAGGGTGCGATTTGGAAGGGGGCTGCTTTGCTGAAGATCTATTAATGAGAAACAGGATTTTGTATTTACCCATCAGTCATTGTATTGCAGAGAAGAAGACTTGAGGGATGGAAATTGTATTGCAATACATCAGTTGTATTGCGCGAGGATGTCAATAGTTGGATGGGAAGAAAATTGTATTCTGAGAAATTGAGTGTATTCTGCCCGATAAATGATTTGATTGTTAGAAGAAAGCGCTATTCTGTCTGAGTTTAGTGACAGCAGAGGTTTGTATTGCAATACAAAAATTGTATTGTGAGCTTAGGAGTAGGCATTTGTGGCCGCGTCACAGCCACGAGGCGGCGTTAAATTTGAAGCGTAGCGGTGAGTGGCACGGCGCGGGCGGCCCAGGGCGCGCCTGCGGCGCGAGCGCGCCAGTGCTGCCGAGGCTCGAGACGGCCCGGCGAGGGCGGGGCGCGGCGGGCGCGGCCGGCGTCTTCTTGGGCGGCGAGATGTGCTTTCGGTTAACCGGCTTGTTTTTTGGCGGTTCATGAATAACATTCATCCGCAAAAGTTTTCGAAAAAAAAATATTTATTAAATTAAATAAAAATAAAATAAAATCAATTAAAATTAGACAAAATTTTCGAAAAATAAAATTTTCAAAAATTGAAATTTTTGAAAATAAAATTTTCAAAAATTGAAATTTTTGAAAATAAAATTTTGTTGAAAACAATATTTTAAATGCAAAATTGATTGCCTTGCATTACTTGTAAATCTGAGGACCTTTGCCTCTCACATTAATTGATGTGTATGATTAGTGTCTCGAGCATGTTTGCTGCCTTAGAATCATATTGAGATTGCGCCATGTTGATTGTGTAGATGGCTAGTAGAGGACGAGGCGTGAGGGCGTCCATAGGGGCCCCAGTCGGCTGCAGAGCATTTGTGATCGCCAGGAATTTGATCGGGGACGCTGCGAAATTGTAAGTGTTGCGGCGGGTACGCTATCGCTACGAGACTAGCACTGCGCGGAGTAGTCAAGGAGGTCCTGGCCAGCGCCTCGGAGATTTAGGCGCACCACCTCCGGAGCATTCACGGGAGGGCAGATGTTGGCCAGGACCATTGGTTTATGCGGATTGAGAGCGTCTTTGGAGGTATGGAGATCACCTCAGATGACCCGGAATCGGGTTAGGTGCATTAGGCTAGAGGCGAGGGCAGGGTATGGTGGGGGATGGGTTAGGACTTACAGAGACTTAGGAGTTATGACATGGGCGAGTTTCGAGTACATTCGTAGGTAAGTACTCCCGAAGGCTGCGGGCGTACTAAGGCTCCGGGGTTCTTCATTTGAAGCGAGGCGAGCAATGTGATGGACTACGTGGCTAGATTCACGAGGTGCCCAGATTTCTAGCGATGATTCACGTGGCCTTATTTTGGCTTGAGTGAGGAGATTCGAGAATGGACTGAAGTTGTCCATTCGAGCCAGGATTGTAGGACTTCGACTACATGATATGGATTCCATGGTTGGGATAGCCCTGACCATTGAGAGAGAGATAGAGGATGCTCGGAACACTCGAGATGCGAGTGTTAGTAGCAAGAGGAAGGACAGTCAGTCTTCTTCGATTCGGGAAGAAGCGAGCTTCTAGTTATTGAGGTCCCGAGTGCGGCCATCACGGCCGGGGGCGGATGAGTTGCGATCTGGCAGGCGGATGGTATCTTGCCATTATCGACAACTTTGGACGCGGGGAGGGATCGCCGGGAGACCGAGGGGATCCCGGGGTTTTGGGACAACACGATCCCGATTAATGCACAGCGGGGAGGATCTGATGCGTTTCACCTCCAGCCGCAATTCGAGACGGATAGGCAGTCTCCGAGTTTCGAGGGGCTACGGGCACCCAGCATTCACGTCTGGGGCAGAGAGGCGAGTGTGAGTAAGTGAAGGGCGAGAGGCCTGGCGGGGGACATCGAGTGCAGGGCGTGTCTGTTTGTCACACCCCTTGTTTGAGTCGATTCGGCCCGGTTATACGAGTGCGTTTTGCTATCTCTTGCTAGATAGTGTTATTTGGTCCCCGGTGCTTCGCATTCATTCATTCTTTACGCATCGGTTGTGATCGTGTTGGGCTTAGAGGTTGAGA
This sequence comes from Tetrastigma voinierianum, assembly GCA_016808115.1. Lineage (NCBI taxonomy): Eukaryota > Viridiplantae > Streptophyta > Magnoliopsida > Vitales > Vitaceae > Tetrastigma > Tetrastigma voinierianum. The sequence goes on from JAEQBH010005658.1 coordinate 10,739, forward strand.
CCTTAGAGGAGCCTTTGTATGTGAGTTCTCCCCTATGGATTAAGGCGAGATAAAGGATGATATGTCAAGGTTGCGAGTTGGAGATCTCGGGGACTCTACTTATAGTGGACCTGAGGATCATGGACCAATCCAGGATTCGATGTCATCACAGGGATCGTTGGTGGCTTGACTCGGCGGGGTCGTTATCGATTGTGGCGTAGGAGATTCTGCGCTACCGCGTTTGGGCCCGGTACTCGTGTGGTGTTTCGGGGAGGCAAGCATGATATTTGCCCGGGCGTTATCTGAATCCAGTGTCGGGGGCAGGTTAGCGAGTTTGCTAGCGAGCCTTGCAGAGGACGAGGAGAGACAGGACTTAGATCCACACTCGAGTAGTATCTTGAGTGTGGATGTTTTCGGATGAAAAATTTACCTAGACCTCAGCGAGAGGGTAGTAGACTTGCGGTGTCAGAATTTACACCACCAGTACTTCACCCGTCTCTATGACTCATAAGATGGCCTTTGGTTGAGATTGCGAGGGCTGAGAGTCATTTGCCGGGAGCTGTTGGATAAGGGCTCATTAGGCCCAGGAAACTAGCTTCACCATGGGCGCTCGGTTACATTTGCAAGAAGGACAAGACCCTTCGGCGTGTATTGATTATCGACGGAGTTGAGCAGTTCACGATCAAATCGGTACCCATTATTGAGGATCGATGATTTGTTTGATCGGTTGAGAAGGGCGCGATTCTACTCGAAGATAGACGCCGCGCCGGTTACCATCAGGCGAGGTTAGGAAGTCTGAGATATCCACCCCAAGAGCGGCGTTAGGGCCTTATGGGCACTTTATGAGTTTGCGGTGATGCCCAGCGGTTGGCGAATCTGCCCGGCGTTCATGGATCTCATGCGTAGGATATTCGACCCTATTTAGATTGGAGTTTGTCGTAGTCTTCGTGGATGACATCTTGATCTGCTCCCAGTCAGAGTGGGAGCATGAGTATCACTTGAGGATCGTTCTGATTGTTGAGAAACCATCGGTATGCGAGTTCGGTAAGTCACGAGTTAAACTAGCGAGGGTGAGATTTTTAGGGACACGTGGTGCCGGCATCAAGAGTTCCGGTCGACTGGGAAGGTCGGCGGTGACTTGGGAGAAGTAGAAATCGGGCCCGAGATCGTAGTTTCTTGGAATTGGCTGGGTATTACGGAGGGAGATTCATTGAGGATTTCTCGAGGATAATGTAGCACCTATGACTAGGTTGACCGGAAGGAGTCGAGTTTGATTAGGATGGCCGATGTGAGGCATTCGGGAGTTGAAGGAGACTTATTTGACTCCCATCTTGATAGTCGGACGAGAGACGGGGTTACCACGGTGTATTGTGATGCTTCGAGGGCCGGATTGGGATGTGTTTTGATGCAGTCCGGGAGGGTAGTAGCTTATGGTTCTCGTTAGTTAAAGAATCACGAGCAGAATTACCCCACACACGACATGGGGTTGGTGGCCGTAGTCTTCGCCTTGAAGATTTGGCGCCCGCTGCTTATCTGTGAGGGGAGTTCGAGGTGTACTCGGACCATAAAGTCTGAAGTATATTTTCATGTGACGGGACCTCAATATGAGGCAACGTAGATGAATGGAGTTCCTAGAGGATTATGACTTCACTTTGCATTACCATCCCGATAAGGCAAATGTGGTGGATGATGCACTCAGTCGGAAGTCACGAGGAGCGTTGGCTAGTATAGTTTCTCGGGAGTGGCAGATGCTCGGGGCGTAGACGGTTTAGACTCACGATGTCGCGGCGGACTCGAGTGCGTTGGAGAGTCTAGTGGCTACCAGTTTCTCTTGGCCCAGTGGTTGAGTCCCGAGTGGCCGGGGACAGGAGATAGTGTCCATCATGGGCCAGAATGCGAGGCGGTACGGGTGGCGAGGTTGGACGTCACGCGGATGGTAGTGCCCGATATAGGATGGGTAGTGGTTTCGGTCGTGATTTGAGAGAGAGGTGGGGAGTTTCACTTGCTCTCGATTTGCGGGTGCATCCAGGTGGCCGCGGTGTACGGGATCTTCGGTCATTAGCAGGTGCTGCTAAGTCGGTTGTGAACCACGGGATCAGGTGACCTCATCGACCTGACATGCGGGATATCGAATTTGATCATTCTCGCAAATCAGTGATCCACTCCTTTATACGGGGCTCTACCCCGAATACAAAACACATATACTGTCCCAAACGGTCTGATATATCAATATATTGATATATCCCGTCGCGCAAGTATCACAGTAGGCAGGCGGCTTAAATCTTTTCATGTCGTCTCTGCTATGAATCAACTATATGCAAATGCGTTAAAAGAAGTTCTTTGATATTTTCCTCTTATACAATACATATATTAAAATTAATTTCGTATGTATATATCATCAGCAACCATGACCCGGCTTTCTTCTAATCCTCGATCCACAGGAGGAATTAGTCCTCGTACGCTCCGCATGCAGTAAATATTATCCCTCGACCAGGGGTGAGCTAATGCTCGATGGAATCGCCAAGTGGGCTACTCTCCACTGAGGTGCGGTCTGATATTCCAAAATAAACATACATTCAAAGCGAGTGCGATCCTACTTGGATATACGCATGCCTCCGTGTCTCGAGTCTTCAGGCTCACTCCACACTTGCCTAAGCCATGTATGAGAAAATAATCATTTTCCAAACAAAACCTATTTGTTCTTGAAAAAATATACTACCGAAATATTCGGTAAAAATATAGGACTACCCTCTAAGGAGAATTGGTTGGTGAGCTTGCTGAAAAAGTCATGGTCCTGTCCAGGAAATGATGCGGTGGCCGTCTACGACATGATTCTCGAATATCATCTGTGAAATTCGACCATGTCGGATTTTCACAATCATGTCATGCACTCGGTACTTCTAGGTTACCCGGTGCATATGAAATGCACGTATGATGCCATTTTGATAACTTCATATAACACATGCGAATATATCACCCGTACATATATTTACAAACAAAGCTCGATTCTACTGATCATGTCGTGTAAATTCTCATTTTATCACATAAAAATTAGCTCACGTGAGCTAATGATCAAACACGAGCAATTCGATTTGAATTACTCAACCAACACATCATTTCACAAAAAATTATTTTGATAACCTTTGTTTGAGAATAGTGAAACCTCGGTTACTATTCAGAAAATCCGCAAATTCATCGGTTCATATGAACGGCGTTTCACGGTATTCAGCTAATTTAATCGCTACATAATTTAACATATAAATATACAATTTTGTACTGGCTTGATCGTAGTCGATCCGCGGGCACCTTAAATTTGATTTCAAAATTTCATATTAGTCGGTCCGAGTTTGGGATCGTCAAGCAACTACTAGCAGCCTCAATCGGCTGAAACATTAGTAAGAAATCTTAAGAGAATAAAGCCCAAGTAGGGGCTCCACTGCCTCTCTCGGAGGTTGAAACTCACTGTCAGAAGTACCAGCGTGAAGCCTTCTCCGTAGACGAGTTCTCTTCTTGTCCAGAAGGCCAGGTCGACCGGTCAATTCTTTGAAAAAACTAGAGAGAAGCGCTCTCTAAAACAAATAAGCGGAAAATATATCTCTGTCCTAGCCTAACATTACCTTACATTTTTGGTCATTTTAATTTAGGGAAAATGACCTTTGTACAATTTGGCATTATTCTCATTTACAGCAATTTCTATAGCCCAGAAGCCATTGTATCCTTCTTTTCCCAGTTTTGACACTTGACACTATCTTGACCGTCCATTTTCATCATTTCTCTACTCATGCCACTTATGGCACATGAGTACTTGTTATATGTGACTTCCGTCGCATCGAAAATAGTTTCTGACACCGAAACACGATGCCTCGAAAAAGCGTGTAAATTAATTTGTCTGGAATTGCGGCGAAATTTACGCACTAGCTAGATTTCGCGAGACGATTCCAAAAGTGAAATCCGTTTCTTCATCCAAAATATAGAGAATAAATTAAATATTTTTAACCAAAATTACAATTTTGTAATCGAAATTACGATTTTGCCCTTTTTCCAGAAATTGGAATTTCTCGGGTCTTACAAGGATGAAGAGACACGTAGGGGACTTTGTTCGATGATGTCTCACATGTCGCGAGTTAAGTGAGCACGAGAAGCCCCGATTAGAGACTCTTGACCATTGGAGGTGGTTGAGTGGAAGTGGGAGCGCGTCGCGATGGTTTGTGACCCTTTGCCATGGGCGCGTGAAGCATGGCGGTATGGGTGATAGTGGGCCAGGCTCCGGGGTGGCACATTTCTAGCCGTGCGGATGAGCCTTCGCCTTGGAGATTAGGTTATACATTAGAGAGATGGTCGATTACATGAAGTACCGATATGTAGTGTCGGATAGGGACCGAGGTTTCTGACGCACTTTTGGAAGAGTTTCAGGCTATGGGCACCGCGGTGACTATGGTACAGCGTTCCACCCTCGAACCAGTTAAGTGTTTGAAGGACTATTCGGGTATTAGAGGGCGGCTAACTCTGGTATGCGTCACGGATCATAAGAGTAGGCTGGGAAGAGCACTTGCCCTTAGTGATTGCTCTACGACACAGCAAAATGCGGCGAATATCTGGGATGGAACCGTATGAGGCATTGTATGGGGCCATGTAGATCAGTTATGTTGGACCGAGGTGGGAGAGGCTCGTCAGTACCAGTTCTGATCCTAATTAGAACCTCAGGAAGGTGAGCTTGATCGGCGCGGCGTCTTCTCACGGCTCAGGCCGGTGAAGTATGCGGATGTCTTGACGTCGACCCTTAGAGTTCGAGTTAGGATCCGTCTTCTTGAAGGTGATGCCTAAGAGAGGTTGTCGAGGTTCGTGGCGAAATGACTATCGTAGGATTTATTGGACCTTTCGAGGATACTTTCGGAGGATAGGCCTTTGTTGCATACGGTTGGCGTGCGCCCAGCATGTCAGGTGTCCACTAGGTATTTCACGTTTCCATGCTCCGGAAGAATACTCCAAATCCAGCTCACGTAGTGGATTGGGGATAGATAGAGGTTGACACGGATGGTACCTTCGAGGAGGGACCAGTGTGTATTTTAGATAGTCGTGATCATGTTTTGGGACGCAAGATCGTGAGGCTAGTGGTGGTGCTATGGCGGCACTATGGAGTGGAGGTGATGTGGGAGCAGGGGACCGCGATGCGGGCCACTATCCCTTCTTGTTTAAGGGATGAAGGTACGTGGTATAGTCGTTTATGATTAAACAAGCATTTACATGCATGGTAGAGTTCACGTTGCATATGCGTAGCAGTGATTGTGATTATCCGAATTTCGGGACAAAATTCCTTTTAAGGGAGGGAGAATGTAAGACTCGAAATTCCAATTTACGTAAAAGGTAAAATCATAATTTCGATTACAAAATTGTTATTTCGGTTAAAAATCAATTTATTCTCTAGATCTCGGATGATGAAGCAGTTTCAGGATTGGAATCGTCTCGCGAAATCTAGGTAACACGTAAAATTTCGTCGAATTCCGAGACTATCGGAGTTGGCACATTTTTCGAGGCATCGCGGTTCGGGTGCCATAAAACGGTTTTCGATGCGACGAAAGTCACATATAACACGTACTCATGTGCCATAAGTGGTATGAGTAGAGAAACAATGAAAATGGACTGCCGAGATAGTGCCGAATGTCAAAACTGGGAAATGAAGGGACATAATGGTCATTTTGGAATTTGATTTAAGTCACAAAATGACAAAATAGTGTCACGAGGACTCTTCTTCTCCAGCAAAAATAAGAACAAAGCGTGAATTGGAGGAAAAGAGGCAATGGGGTCGAAACGATGGTGGTTTTTAGTGAGAGAGAGTCTTCGCTTCTCTCTAGAAATACGGCGTGATCAGGCCAGTCGGCGGTCTTCGGGACAAGACGAAGCGCTCTACGGAGAGGGCTTCGCGTGGGTATCAGATTTAGGGAATTTCCTCAAACTCCAAGAGGTAGGGGTTTCTCCCTACTTGGGTTTTATTCTTCGTTTAATTACGATGTTAATGTTTCGGTCGGTTGAGGCCTTAGGCAGTCTTTGATGGATTCAAACATGGGCAGAATGCTTGGATTTGAGACCCCACGAGCGGTCAAGTATCAATTTATGGGCCCATTTGGGACCCAAATGGAGTGATAAATTGTTCGATAAATCATGTATTAGTTTGTTTGGTAGTAAATGGCGTGGCAAGGTTCACTAAGTGAATCGATAATTATTGTTTTGATAAGACGATGTAGAGGTTTCTTGTTCCCCAAGCGATGATCACAAAATAATTTTTGTGAAAATATGTGTTTGATCGAGTAATTCAAATGATTGCTCGTGTTTTGATCATTAGCCCGAGTAGGCTAATTTTTGATGTATGAAATGAATTTACATGACATGATCATTAATGAATTGAATGTTTTGTAAATATATGCATGTTTATATATTTACATGTGAATTAAGCTGTAGTGGAATTAGCGTACAGCCATTCCATATACCCAACTGGGAACACCCTAGGACTATAGAAGTGAGTGCATGAGATAAGTATAGAGAAAATGGTTCGGAGGGTTGTCTAAAATGTTAATTATCTGAGGGTAGTCTAAACAAATAATATCAATGTCGTGGAGGCGGCAGATTGATATACACCAGGAGAAGGTTAGTCCACAAATAATATTCGATGCCGTCGGAGGCGACAATTGATATATACACATCGGAGGGTTGTCCGCGAACAAACAAATAATAATTCTCATACGAGGCTTAGAGTGTGAGAGAATCGATGAGGACTCAGGTGCGGGATGATAAGGTTAGACATTCAGAGTAGGATCATGCATTTTGCTTGAATGTGTGTTTTAATTGGAACATTCACCTTGCACTTAGGTAGAGAGTAACCCACTTAGGGCGATTCCACTCTGACATTGGCTCTTTGTCGAGGGAACATATTTTTGGTCTGGGATGTGCAGGAATGGCTCGTCTACAGAAATTTGAGGATTTAGAAGAAAAGTCGGATTGTGCTTTGATGACTTTATATATTAGAAGATTACATAATTTTAATATATGTGTTGTATAAGAGTAAAACATTTGAACTCTTAAAACTATTGGATATAGTTGGATTCATAGTTGGTATGTTTTATGGGTGTTGTTTATGGGCCCAAGTGGTCGTTTTACTCATGTTGTGATTATATTGAATTTGCTTAGGACCCGGGTTTCATGCAGGTGTTGTATTTGGGTAGAGCTCCCCGTCCAAAGGAGACTCTGCCCAGATTTTACGAGAGTGGCGTCGGGTAACAGGCATCCCACTTGTATTCCCGAGGTTGGCGGGTGTGGCGAACCCCGGTTAGGGGCGTCACATTAAGTACTTTGTCGATGTTTGGTGAATGAGGCGTGAGAGGCGTTTGATGGGTCCCCAGATCTTGAGGCAAATTGTTATAAATTTTGAAACCAGGGGTGGAGCGGTAGTGTGCCCGCGGTGATTGGGTTGTTAAATTTGCAATTATGTATTAAATCATGTATTGGTTTGGAAAAGTAGGGAATGGCCAGTGAAATCGAGTTAATAAAGTGAGCGAAGGCGATTGTGATTTTTTGGGAATAGTAGCGAGGTTTCACTATTCCGGAATAGTGTCCCTGAAAATAATTTTTTGTGAAGTAATATGTTTGATACAGTAATTGGTAATTACTAAGTGTTTGATCATTAGCCCATGTGATCTTAATTTTGATGTGATAATGCGTAATTACATAACATGATTCAATAATGATTGAATTTTATATTAATATATGCATGTTTATATATATTTACATGTGACATAAGGCGTAATGGAATTGGCATCATGCATTCCATATGCCATTCAGGAGCATCTGGGATGATAGAGTGAGTTCATGAGGTGAGTCACAGAGTGAATGGTTTCGGAGGGTTATGCAAAACTAAAATGATCGGAGGGTAGTCACGCCAAATAATATCGATCGTCGGAGGCGTCAGGTGTCATATACACATCGGAGGGTTGTCCGCAAAACAAATAAATATAATAATTCTCATACGAGAGGCTTAGGCGAGTGAAGTCGATGAGGACTCGAGTATGGAGATGATGGGTTAGACATTCAGTAGGATGCGTGCGTTTCGCTTGGACGTGTGTTTATTTTGGAGCATTGCATATCACTTAGGTGGAGAGTAACCCACTTAGGGTGATTCCCTTTGCAGGCATTAGCTCACCTGTCAGTGATATTATTTTATAGGTCGGGGGCGTGCGAGGGACGGCAATCCTAGAGGCAGGAGTTTAGAAGAAAGCTAGAGATTGTGGCTTTGGAATTTATGATGTATTACATGTATTAGAATTGTTTAATTTTAATATATGTTGTATAAGAGTAAAATTTGAACTCTTGAACTATGGTTGGATAGTTGGATATATATACATTGTTATAAATATTGGTTTATGGGCCCAAGTGGCCGTTTTAATCATAAACTGAGTTATATTGGACTATTTGGGGCGAGGTTTTATGCGGAGTTTTGTATTTGGGTAGAGCTCCGTACAAAGGAGACTACGCCCGATTTTAAATGAAGAATCTTCGGTCACCGAGCATTCCACAGCGAAATGTCCGCGAGTTGTGGTAGTCCGCGGACACCGATTTTAGGGCATCGCATATAACACGTACTCATGTGCCACAAGTGGCATGAGTAGAGAAATGATGAAAATGGACGGCCGAGATAGTGCCGAATGACAAAACTGGAGAAAGAAGGGATATAATGGTCATTTTGGAAATTGTCTTAAATGATAATAAGACAAAAAGGGAATAGGGTCGTCTCTTACAAATCAAAAAGGAGGAAAAACGTGAAATGGAGAGAGAAAAGATGCAGTAGGTGATTTCGTTTGTTTTAGAGAGAGAGTATCAAACTTCTCTCTAGAAATACGCGCGATCCGACCATTGGCAGTCTTCGGGACAAGAAAGAAAGCTGCTCTACGAGGAGAGGGCTTCGCGTGGGTACCGGATTTAGGGAGTTTCCTCAAACTTCTAGAGGTAGGGGTTTCTCCCTACTTGCGTTTTACTCTTTGTTTAAGAACATTGTAAATGTTTGAGTCGAATGAGGCGTAAGGGGCCGTTTGATCGGTCTGAAACAAGGACTGAATTGATATAATTTTTGGAACACCAAATGGGCATTTGTGGCGCCAGCGGGTGATTTGGATTGAAATGGAAATCTTGAAATTTTGTATTAAATCATGTATTGGTTTGGATGAAATGGGAATGGCGTGAAATGCGGGTTTGCAAGTGAGCCAGATGAATTGATGGTGTGAACCGTAAACCTACTGGGGTTTCTTTGCTCATAGGAATAGTGACACGAAAATATATTTTTGTGTGAAAATGTGTTGTCGAGTGATTCAAGTTGAATTGCTCGTGTTTGATCATTAGCCCGAGTAGGCTAATTTCGATGTATGAAATGAAATTTACATGACATGATTGTGTGAATTGAATGTTTGTAAATATATGCATGTTTATATATTTACATGTAGATTAGAGCTTTATTGGAATTGACATACATGCATTCCATATGCCTTTGGAACACCCCAGGGTATAGGAGTGAGTGCATGAGATGAAGTCTAGAAAATGGTTGAGAGGTTGTCTAAAATGTTAATTATCGGAGGTAATTCAAACTAAAATATCCAATCGCCGGAGGCGGCCCAATTGATATACATGGAGGGTAGTCCTGAAATAATATCAATCGTCGGAGGCAGCCTAATTGATATATATACACATCGGAGGGTTGTCCTGGCAGAGCAAAATAATAATTCTCATACGAGGCTTGAGTAGAGTATGAAGAAATCGGTGAGGACTTCAGTGCGAGATGATGAGTTAGACATTCAAGTAGGATCATGCATTTGCTTGAATGTGTGTTTTATTTGGAACATTTACGCTGCGCCGGTAGAGAGCAGCCCACTTAGGGGCGATTCCACTGCGAGGCATTAGCTCACTGCAATGGGGATATTATTTGCAGTGCGGGAGCGTGCGGGGACGGCTCGTCTAGGAGGCGAGGTTGTGAAGAGCGGGTTGTGGCTTTGATGATTTTATACATGTATTAGAATTCTCTGATTTAGATATGTGTGTTGTATAGAGTAAATTATTAACTCTTAGAACTGGCTGGACATAGTTGGTGTGTTCTCACAGGATATTGTTATGAGTATTGTTTGTAGGTCAGTGGCCAGTTTTACTCATGTGATGATATATTGGTGATTAGGACGGGGTTTATACATGTCGTATTTGGGTAGAGCTCCCAGTACAAAGAGACTGCGGGTTTTACTAGGAGGTAGATCGAGTATTGACATCACTTATATTCCGTGAGTTGATGGGTAGTCAACGGACCCGGGTTTGAAGTGCTAATATGATGAATAAAATTAATCGTAAAATCAGTTCGGATACATGAATGCAGATTGTTAATTATATCATTACCAAATTATTTTCAATTTAAATTATTATTTTTACTAACAAAAACTATCCATTAATTGTGTATTTTCAAAAACATTCTTAAAAAAAAGACATCTTTATTCGAATCGGAGTTAGAAAAGTTAATAGGTTGAATTATATTTAAAAAAAGAAAAAAAGAATTTCCCTTATTTTAATTATTACTTGAGTTTCTTTAAAGAAAAATAGTGTCAGTGAAGACAAACTCATCCATAAGAACTTATAGCAAAAATTGAATGCTTAATAAATTAATTATCATATAAAATTCAGATTTCTTAACGAAAAAAGCAATTATACCCTAACAATATTAGGGCAAAAGAAGATAAAGATTATAAAGAAAAAAAAAATAGAGAAAGATTCATCTTAATGAAGTTTCTTGATCATCCAATTTCAATTTAATTCATTCGTTTTAATTATTAATATTTTCTTTAAAAAATTAGTATTAAACATCTAAAATTTGAATTAGAAAATTTCGTTCTTGAATCTATATAGACACATCCGACACACACATAAACTTTAAATCTATATATAACATATAATTTCATTGGCTCGTGTTGGTAGATATCAATATTGAATGCCCGTTAATCTTTCTAAAAATAAAATAACCCACGAGTTCTGTATCTGTTGATTGAAACCTAAACCCGATAGGAAACAATGATTTTATCCAATTTTTTATTTTTTACCCCAAGAAAGCAAACAAAATTTGTTTGTCTTCTTTTGAATCTTTCAATGTTTACCTACATGGGTTTGTCTTTATACGTTGAGACAGCGGATATTTAATAGACCATCTATCATTTTAGATATTTAAAAGAAAAAAAAATAAAAACACGAAAAAAAAAAAAAAAAAAAAGATATGACAGATATTTTTAAAGATCAATCCACACACGTGTGTTAGGGTAGAGAGCCCCGATGGGATGCTGTTTTGGGCTTGAGCGATGGGGTGATTAGTTGGTAGTGGGCTGGGATTTTGGGCTTACACTAATGGGCTTTAGTAATCGGTCCACCAGGAATTTATAGGGTGCGAGGGGTGGGAACACCAAATTTAATATCTTTATATTTATGTTTGCTTGTCCTTTTAAAAGAAAATGAAATGTAATTAAAATTTGTTACACAAACTCTTATAATTTTTAAATTATTTAATTTTTATATTGATAAATTAACATACAATAAATGAATATAAAATAGTAAATAAATGTAAATAATTGAGATCTAACTCCATCTTTTTTTCACACAATACAATGTGAGGCTTATTTTATTTATAGTAATTTTATTATTTTATTTTATTTAATAAAATCCCATGAAAATAAAATTGAATTTAAAATTATTTTGTAAAATTAATATTCAAGGTATTTGATCACAATGCAATCTCATAACCCAAATTGAGTTTCAAAAAACAATGTAAATCCAATTTTAATCCCTTTACTTTCACTTCAGTTTCATCTCCTCCTTAAAAGCGAGATGGGTTAAGTAGCCAAAAAAAACCTTAGCCCGTAGTCACAAATTTGGGGAAGGCAAAAGAAGAAATTAGCGAGTTGCGGAATTTTTATTTATTTATTTTCCTTTTTCAATACCAGTGTGAACCTAAATAGGCCACAACATATATTACAGGCTTTCAAAAAATAATAAGGACTCCACTAGTGTAGTCGAAAACTAGGAAGGCACTGGCCGTTTCCATGATCACAACTAGTAATTTATTTATTGACTAATTCAATTTGCAGCCAAACAAAGACTTCTAGCCGACAGAAAATATCTAAGCTGCAGTTTCACCATGCATGAGTCACTAGGGGTGTTAATGAGGCGAGACAACTCGCGAACTACTCGAACTCGACTCGAAGTATTACTTAGTCGAGTCGAACTAACAGTAACTTCATTTCAGCTCGTGAGAAACTTGAAAATATTTTGTATATAAAATTTTAAAAGTTTTCTTTTTAAATTTGATATCTTTACTTTAGGGGATGTCATAAATAATATATCTCTATTTTTTTATTTTTAAACAATCATACATTTTTATTATTTATTTAGTTATAGATATATTTATTTTAAAAATAATTATTTTTCTTTAAAGAACAGATGTAAGAGAATAGGATATTATTCTATAAATTATATTAATAAGTTAGTATTATAAACGTGATATATATATATATATATATATATATATATATATATATATATTCCATACACCGATTATCCTAAAGTTGGATATATAATAACTAGGGGTGCTAATGAAGCGAGACAACTCGCGAGCTACTCGGACTCGACTCGATCAAAACTCGACTCGAGTAAGCTCGACTCGAAATGTTAACGACTCGACTCGAGCTCAGTTGAACTCGAACTCGACTCCTATCATTAGCACCCCTAGGCATGACAAAGTCACCCACGTAATTCATGGCCAAAGTCTCCCACGTAAGCCAAGCCATGTAATAGAGATTTCTTATTAATCCGTACTAGGCGGTCCTTGTCGCAAAGTACGGTCTGGATAAGTTAAGGAGAAAGCGCCATGAAGCATCTTCGAGGGCGGCTCTCCATTGCACAAAATTTAGTTTTGGATGGTATTTTCCTTTTGAATAACACGGCGGTCAAAAATGAATTGAGGTTAAGTATGAAAACCGATTGTGAAACGAGGAGGAAGAGTGACCAGTAGAGCCCGGAGCTATAGGTCCCACTTCTTTTGAGCAAGCGCGTGAAAAAAACATCATGGATCGTGCCTCCTTTGGAAGGTCTTGTTTGTAAACCCTTTGCCCGGTCGAGGCGAAGAGCCTTGAATGGCCTGGGTAACAATTTCAAAGAACTTGAATGCCACTAATTTTGGTGATAAGCTGGTTGCAGCCTGAGGAATACATATATTCACGGCGACCTCGAAGGTGGCAGCGGCAGTCGGTGCTGAGATTTCATGCGAACCTTTGTGCCTCTCTAACCCGATTCAGCTAGTAGGTCTCGATATTACTTCCATGCCCATGCGCGTAGTCGTGATCCACGGCTGATCTTTTATTGTGCGGAATATCACGAAATCATAGACGGAACGCAAATGGCAACCCCGACGGATCGAGACGCTGGTAGATGAATGACTGCCGTATTGTACCCATATTACGCGAGCAAGCCACTCCATCCATCTTTTGGGTTGGTCATAAAACAGCGTAAATCTTTGCTCTAATGTTCGATTTACCACCTCGGTTTGGCGTTGGATTGAGGTGATAACTGGCGCCCCAGAAACACACGGTCAGATTGACTACCAATCAACCCGTCGGAATACAAGTGGAGGTCGAGGTTACAGCGCCACTTCTAGAAAATCAGTGAGTCTCCTTTGGCTGCGGGAGCTACTGCCCCAAAGCGATGCACATGAATGCACATCCCGAGCAATTGAATATGTCTGATATATCCATTGCGGCCACTTGGGCTATAAACGATGCTCGATGTACATGCCCGGCTATAGAGCCAACTATATACCCGATAGTTCTGAGAGTTAATATTTTTACTCTTAAACAATACATATATTAAAGAGCTTAAAGTTTTAATACATGTACAACCACCAAGCCACATCGGCTTTCTTCACAATAATAAATCTCTAGGACGGCGATCCTCCTCGCACGCTCACTGTTACTGCCAAAGATAAAAGGGATCGCGACGAGGTGAGCTAAAAACCATTAGGGAGAATGCCTTTGAGTGGTACTCACCGCTAAGTCTTGGTCGCGATGTTCCAATTAAACACACATTCAAGCAAATCTCTATGTATGTGTGTATGTGTGTGTGTGTGTGTGTGTGACTCCTATCAGATGTCTACATGACCAGCTCGGATCCGAGTCTGCAGAGCTCTCTCTCCTTATCGCACAAATACCATTATGAGAATATTCGTTTTATTAGTGGGCAACCCTCAAGATGAATATATATCAATTGGTAGCTCGACGATTGATATATATTGTTTGTTTAATGGACTACCCTCAGTGAATATATATATCAAGTGGGCCGCTCCGACCCGGTTGATATATTATTTAGTTGTGGACTACCCTCAAAGATGAATATATATCAAGCGAAGCACTCAGTGGTGTTATATTATTTAGTTTAGACACCCTCCAGATGATTAACCTTTTAGTACCCTCAGAACCATTTTCTCTCTAGACTTAATTCATGCCTCACTCTATAATCCTAGGGTGTCTGATTGCATATGGAATGCATGTATGCAAGTTTCATTCTGATCTAATCACATGCAAATATATAAACATAAATATATTCTCATAATTAAAATCACCTGATCATGTTATGCGATTATAGATTTCATGTGTCAAAATTAGCTTACTTGGGCTAATGATCAAACACGAACAATTTAATTTAAATCACTTTCGACCAAACGCATATTTCCAGCAAAATATATTTTAGAACAACATTTAGGGAATAGTGAAACCCTGATTCTTATTCGAAAAATCCTGTTTCTTGATTCACTTGGTAGACATCGCCATGACCATTCAGGCCTTTTCCATACCAATACATGATCAACACCACCATACCCATTTTCACAAATCGATGTGGAGCAGCCACGGTACGCCTCATTATTTCTTCAAGAATTTTATAAATTCGGTCCCAAAGTTTGGGACGACCCATATCTGACCTCACGACTCGAACTCTGTGAAACATCAGTAAAACACTTAATAATAGGAATAAAACCCAGTAAGGGAGAAATCCTACCTCGAGGAGTTTGAAGAAACTCATGGCCGGAGTCCGCAGCGTGGCTTTGTTCAGCGTAGATCGTTTTCCTTCTCTTGGGTTCATGACGGTCGGATCGCGTACAAATTTAGAGAGAAGTGTTCTCTCTCTAAAATCAAGCTCCATTTTGGCTCTTGCTCCCTCACGGTCCTTCAAAGTCCGTTTTTTGCTTCTTTTGTGGCATTTTGAAGAGATGGCCCGCGATTCCCTTTTTGTCATTTAGCCTTCTAAATCAATTTAATTAATTAAATTCCATAATATCTCCCGAGTTTTGACATTCGCTATCTCGGCCATCCATTTCATCATTTCTCTACTCATACCACTTATGGTACATGGTACATGCTATTTATTACCTTCGTCGCGCCAATGGTTCACGGCGCGGCAACGATGCTCGAAAAGCGTCGCAGACTCATTGTACCGTAGTGCGAGGAAATTTTACGTCTTCGTAGATTTCGTGAGGCGATTCGCCCAGTGCAATCAGTTTCGTCATACGAAATCTAGAAATTAATTACGGACTTTTCGCGTAATTATAATTTTGTAATCAAAATTACGATTTTGCTGTTCAGAGAGTGGAATTTCTCGGGTCTTACATTCTCCTTTCAGCCAAAAAGAATTTCGATCCGAAATTCGGGACTATCATAATCAGCACATGCATTTGCAACACGCACTCTATCATGCATGTAAACTAATCATTTAAACGCCAAAACGACTAAATTACGTACCTTCATCCCTAAGCGAGAAGGGATAGGTGGCCCTTGTCGTCTCGCGCTCCCCGCGTTGACCTCCATCCGCAGTCTTTGTCATAGCACTCGGCTAACCTCATGGTCTTTAACGTCGCCAAAGGCACGATCCGCATTCTGAAGTGATGCACCTGGTCCTCGCCAGGAGTCGTAGGTGTCGATCTCGATACATCCCCGATCGCACATATTTGGATGCGGAATATATTCGAACATGGAGACATGAAATACCTCGTGGACACTGTCATCTTTGGGCAATAGCAGCCAGCCGTGCGCTATGGTGCCTATCCTCTCGAGTATCTCGAAAGGTCCAATGAATCTCGGCGATAGCTTCTCATGCTTGTCGAACCTGACCACTCCTCTCTTAGGCATCACCCTCAAGAAAACGCGATCACCAACCTCGGACTCTAAGGGTCGACGTCGCACATCAGCATAGCTCTTTTGTCGGCTGCGGCCGTAGAAAACGCTATGCATATCAAGCTCGCCTTCTCATAGGTGTCTCTGTCGGTCGGGACCGGTGATTGAGCTCTCTTGCGTACTCGGTCCAACATAGGTGATACCATGGCCTTCCATTACAATGCCTCATATGGTGCCATTCGTACACTACCTTTGTGCTTGTTGTTGTAGGCGGAATTCCACTAAGGAGCAATTTATCCTCTACCCTTATGATCCGAGGGACACGTGTTACTTAATATGCCTTCTAACGCATTATGTAATCCATACACGTAATCTACGCGACTCTTGCTTGGTGTGTAAGCTAACCTCTCGAGTCACAATCATTGACAATCCCATGGGCCGTCCAATCTAGTCAATGTCATGCATAACTTATCCATTTACGAGCCCTTGCCGGCTCAACAACGCAATCTGATTTCGAAGGTATCCGGCCCTCGAGTCACCTGACTCTATCCGCCCGACTCTGAAGTGCGCGATAACCATGTCCTTGTGTTTTCATCTCGGAACATAACTATAAACACACTTCGAGCCTCTCTTGCATTCACGATTCAATATGAGTCTCATTGGAGCGTGATCCACAAGACAACTTCGGCCCACACTCACCATGGTGAGTGAATGACCATCATAGTACCGCTCCGTTCGGCCAGACGAGAATCCGAGTCTCTGCTCGTAATCTCTACTGTCGAATTGACTTTCACCTACACCTAGGGAAGAACATCTATACTGGCTTCTCTAAAGGCCTTAACCTTTAAGCCCCGAATCAATGTCATTATCAGTATGACAATACGCCTGGTCTCAATTCACGACAACCCGATGGTTATCCCGACTCATCCATGTCAACCCTAACATCGGCCAAACGATAGTGCTGCCACCACACAAGATTAAATTTCTGCGTCTGTGAGTAACCACGATACATGCGAGCCGACCCGCTCTACGGCCCCTCGGCTATCGTATTCTTTGGAAGTGCTTGTATAGCACTCCCAGGCGAGGCGGTTCCTCGACCAGGTACTAGGGTGTGGAGGAATGAGCAAGTATACTCTTTGTTCTCACGACTAAGCGGGGCTCTTGTCCCCGAAGTCACCGGGATCTTGTCTGCGGGACGATCGAGTCTCACATGCCTAATCTGGCCCCAAGTCACGTAACTCGTGTGAAGCAGTCTTACGCCTCTTCCCCGAACTAAAGAAAGTGATCCTCCCTCTTGTTACCAACACACGCATCGAGGAGTGCTCAGGTATCCTCGATCTATCTCTCTATGGTCGGGCGTCAAGCCATGGAGTCCGTATCCCCGTGGCGAAATCCTACGATCACGCCTGAATGGACAACTTCAGCCCATTCTCGAGATCTCTGTAATACCGGCTGATCGAGAACCTCACGTATCTCGAGATTGACGACCGGTCTCTCCTGACTCATCAGCACACTCAACCTTCTCTAGGTCGGCGACCGCGCTGATGACACCACGTGTCCCGAAAAATCTTACCTCGGTAAGCGAAACTCCGCAGCTTACTAAACTTGGTGTACAGCGTGATCTCGCCGTGCTTGTAACCTGATCCTCAGTGATACTCGCATGATCCCACTCTGTGGGAGTAGATCAAAATGTCATCCCACGAAGACTACGACGAACTTATGCTTAGATAGGGTTGAAATACCACATGCATGAATCCATGAATCTTTCTTGGTGCATTCGACCCGATCAAAAGAGGGCATCCATAGTAAACTCAAAAAGTGCTCATAACGCTTCATGTCTTAAGGGATATGCATCTCCTAACCCTCAGCTGATGGTAACGTCACGAGAAGGAATTACATCTTTGGATTAGTCTAAGCTCCTCCTCGACTAATCAAGTAAATCGTCGATCCTGGTATTAGGTGCAGATTCTTGATCGTAACAGTTCAAGCCCCATCGATAATCGATGCGATCGAAGGGTCTTATCCCTTCTTATTCGCAAAAATAGAAGCCGGACGCCCACGTGGTAGTGCACCGATACAATGAACCTCTTATCCATTAAGCTCCTTTAGCGGACTGCGAATTCTATGACTATTGGTGCCATCCACCTTCGCAGTCATAGAGATGGGTGAAACTCACCAGGTGTAACTCAATATCGAAGTCTACATCCCTATGTGGAGGTAGTCCAGGTAACTCATCACGGGAAAAAGAAACATCACATATTCGCACACTACTCGAGTGAATCCAAATTACCGACCTCTCCTCGTCCTCTGGGGTAAGGCTCGCCAGAGCCAACGTACTTATCCCCCTTACCTTGGACTCGTGTCTTGTCACGACGAAATATCATGATTGTTCCCCACGAATCCCATCACGATTCTGAGTCCTAGCGTATAAGCGGTAACCCTCTAGCTCTGTCGTCGCGACCACTGCATGGTTATCGGCCCGATCCATCCTCAGGATGACATCGAACTTTGACATATCCATGATCCTCAGGTCCACTATGAGTAGAGTCCACAGGGTCCTACAACTCTGACAAACTATAATTTTTATTCTCGCCCCCAATCCACTGAGGAGAGATTCACATCTGATAGCTCCTCCCAAGGTCTACAGGAGTCCTTGCCCATTTCCACCATATTCGGGCCTCATTCTCTAGGTAGAATGCAGCTAGTCTAATCCGGGTCGCGTCAGAGGTAATCTCCTATAGCCTCTAACACTTTCTCGATCTGCATGAACCAATGAGTACACTGCAGCGGATCCTGCTTCCCCCATGAATGTCGAGGAGGATGATCGTCTAAACCTCTGGAGGTTACTAGGATCTCCTTGTCACCTGTTATGCATTTGTGCTATAGCATTCAGCTGTAATACTATGGCCTCGGCAAAGTGCGCTAATCAAAATCTTGATCGTGCGACCCCGATTACCAGTAGACCTTCCTACGTCCTCGTACTCTGCTAGCCATCTACATTGATTGAATAAATGGCAAAAATCAATTAATTTTATTTAGGTGACTAGTAATGCAAATGCGATCACTAATAGACTTGGCAACCATGAACTAACGTTCATTTCTAAGTGGTGCTAAATTCAACCACTTAATTCATTTAATTCTATAAAATTCTAGGCTCTTGTTAGATTTTGGCACCCAAATCACCAGGTCATAATTCCCTGACCTTAGCATTCACCATTTTCCTATCACGCATCACACCATGCATATAATTTAAATGCGCAACTACGGTACAGTCACCATTTCAAATGGTAGTTAAATCAATCTGATATCTCTGAGGCATAACCACGGCCAGGAACACTAATCATACACATAACTTTCGATTAATATCGCAATTTATTTTGCATTTAAAATATTGTTTTCAACAAAATTTTATTTTCAAAAATTTTATTTTTGAACATTTTATTTTTCGAAAATTTTATCAATTTTTTTTTTCATTTTATTTAAACATTTTTTTTTTTTTCGAAAAATTTTTGTAATGAACAGTGTTCATTTAGTGACTCAGAGCAATCTTGGTCGAATCGAGACTAAAGCGGTCGAGGGTGCCTGAAGCCCGACTTAGCCCGGTGAGCCACACCAGTGCATGGCGGCGCCATTGAAGCGCCCGGCCAGCGCCCTGCTGCTCTGCTTGCCGCCCCGCGTCCATGCGTGTCGTGCTTTAACGCTGTAAATCTTAACATCCCGATGATTGTATTGGCTTGGGTGAGCCTTGCATGTGCAACCTGATCCGACCTTGCCTAGCGCCGCAGATTACGATACAATTTTTTTTCTCATTTTCCATATACTAATACTCAAATAAATTTATAAAAATTTTATTTAACCCCATTCTTAAATTTTACATCATATAAAACTACCCAGAAAATTAGCTTACCTCTTGTAACCAATAAATTTATAAAATTTATTTTCCTTTTCGATTTTCAGCGAAAATTTTATAAAACAAATCAATTTATAAAAATTTACATTTTCTTCAATTTATTACACTTGTAAAATCTTAGAAAATTATTTTCTCCTCCATATAACCAAATAAATTTGAAAAATTTATTTTCTTTGCTAAATTTCTTCTCACTTTCCAACATCCCAAATAAATTTAGTAAAATTTATTTCATTTAATTCTTGATTTTACTGCTTTGTAAAACCTTAAAAATTACATTTCTTCTCCACTAAACCAAATAAATTATGAATTTATTTTGGTTAATTCCTTGGTTCAAGTTTACACACTGTAAACACCCAAAATGTTCCACACATCATCCTATGCTATCAACCAAGCATATAACTCATAAAATTTCAATCACATAACACCTAACAATTCATGTTATGCACAACCAAGCATGCAAGCACACTTCACAAAAATCCAATCACACAAACATCTCAACACCTGTGCGGAGTGAGTGTCTAGTTTGTCAGTGAATTTTCCAAGGTAATCCCATACCTAAACTCACATCGAACCGCACACCTAGTGCGATGCTCTTCTCAACCAACACTGCTTCAAATTTTTTTTTTTTTATCTATAGGTTCCCATATACCTATACTCCACATCAAACCACTTGGTGGTGATGGATACCCAACCCGAGCTCCCTAGGTATTCGTATACCTAAGCTCTGATACCAAGATGTGACGCCCCAAAACCTGGGGGTCCGTTGACTACCCGTCAACCCCGCATCACGGAGGCCTGCTACCTAACGCTACTTTAGGAAAATCTGCAGTCTCCTGTACCTGGGAGCTTCCCACCCAAAAACGCACTCGCAAATACCTGGTCCCAACAAACAATATATGCAATATATATCCATTGCGCCATCAGCTCCATAAACAAAGACTCTCAATGTACATGCCAACTATGAAACCAACTATATACCTAATAGTTACAAGAGTTAATATTTTTACTCTTAAACAATACATATATTAAGATTTGAGAAATTCTAATACATGTACAACCACCAAAGCCACATCCCGACTTTCTTCACAATAAATCTCTAGATCGAGCCCCTTCTCGCACGCCTCAGACCTTTCATGAAAATAAAAGGGGATCCCACGACTGGGTGATTAAAACTCGTGAGGAGAATCGCCCGGGCTACTCACCACCTAAGCGCTACTGTTCCTATTTCAAACAATATCCAAGTAAATGCATGATCCTACTAATGTCTACATGACCAACTCGCATCCCGAGTCCACCGACTTCACACTCGCCTAAGCCCCCCAGTGAGCGAGAATATTCGCTTTATTACGGCACCTTCTACGAATATATATCAATCAATGGCCCGACGATCGATATATATTATTTGTTTGTGGACTACCTGGCGAATATATATCAACCTGGCCGCCCGACTTGATATATTATTTAGTTTGTGTGATCATCCGATAATATATATCAACCGGCCCCGACTTGGATATATTATTTAGTTTGGACTACCTCCGATGATTAACCTTTAGGATCACCTCCAAACCATTTTCTCTCTAGACTTAATTCATGCACTCACTCCATAATCCTAGGGTGTCCCAAGGCATATGAATGGCTGTATGCCAGCTTTCACATAGCTTAATCTCACATGCAAATATATAAACATGAATATATTCCTCGCATAATTAAATCAATAATAATCATGTTATGCAATTGTAGATTCATCACATCAAAATTAGCTCACTGGGGCTAATGATCAAACACGCAGCAATTTAATTTAAATCACTCGACCAAACGCATATTTCCACAAAATATTTTAGAACATCATTTCTAAGAGTAAACTTCTGTTACTATTCCTAAAAATCACAGTCTTTACCTGGTTCACTCAGAACTCGCATCACACCGGCCATTCCCTACCTTTTTCCATACCGCCAACAGCAGATCAACACCACCATACCCATTTTTTTTCACACCAAATCAGTAGTGGAGCAGCCACGGCTGCCCCATTATTTCTTCCAAAAATTTTATAAATTCGGTCCCAAGTTTTGGGACCGATCACACGGCCCCTCACGGCTCCAAACAACCAACACTGCAAAAACACCACAATAGGAATAAAACCCAAGTAGGAGAAATCCCACTCGAGGAGTGCCTGGGCGAAACTCACTAAAAACCTAGAGTCCACGCGTAGCCCTGCTCGCGAGATCGTTTTCTCCTTCTCACCCGGTCCTGCCAACTGGCCTATCACAGACAAATTTAGAGAGAAGTGTTCTCTCTCTCTAAAATAAAAGCTCCATTTTCGGCTACTGTTCCTACTGGTCCTTCAAAGTCCCCTTTTTGCTTCTTTTGTGGCATTTTGAAGAGATGGCCACTGTTCCCTTTTTTTGTCATTTAGTAACTAAATCAATTTAATTAATTAATTCTCTTTCTCCAGCTTTGATATTCCCAAGACTATCTCACTATCCATTTTCATCATTTCTACTTATACCACTTATACATGAAGAGATTATTTGTGCTTTCTACAGATCGAAAAACGATTATTTAAGATTCGAATGCTGGACAGCCGAAAACGTGGTCGACCGACTGCCTCGCAGAAATTGCAATTTTATTTAAGTTAGCTAGAATTTCTCATGGCACCCATTCCGCAACGGCAATCCGCTTTCGCCATCTGGAAATCTAGAGAATAATTACGGACTTTAACCGTAATTATAATTTTTGAAATCAAAATTACGATTGCCCTTATTATTCCGTAAATTGGAATTTCTGCCCATATAACTGAACTCAAACACAAGGATGTTCCTTGCAACTTGAATAGTCTTCCAAAAAGTGCTAATGAAGATTTGGTCACGATCACGATAAATCGGAAGAGGCATCCCATGTAATTAAATTCACCAAGAATATTATTGATAAAGCATGTGCATACTTCTGAGAGTCGATCAACAACCACCATAATCACATTATTATAGCTTTCATGGATCTAAGCCTTCAACAAAGTCCATGGATATTTCGCGGTTCAAAGTCGCGGTATCGGCCATCGACTTATAGGTCTCAGACGTACGCCTCGATGTATCTACTGCATCGCCGATGTCCAGATGAAAAATTGGAAAAAATATATGAAATATTATATAAATTATAAAATATTATATTATTTAATAGAAAATAAATGTAATTTAGTAAATCACTAATTAATAAAATAAATTATTTTATGTTTGATATTATTTAAGTAATTATAAATTGGTCATCAAAAGAATTATAAAATTATAATAATTATTATTAAATATATATGTATGGTAAAAATTAATTAATGTTATCTAAAATAGGGGTTATATATATATATATATATATATATATATATATATATATATATATATATATTATTATATATATATATATATATATATATATATATATATATATATATGTGAATTAAAACTATTAGAATATCAATAATAATATCGTAAAAAGTATAAAATATTTTAGCATTTCATAGAAATAATATTTTATATTAAGTTATTTTTATGTTAAGTTGAGTTACACAATGATTTAAAATTATTTGATATTTGGTTCAAATTTATCAAGTAAATTAATTTAAATGAAATGATTTTTCTTATTAAAGATATATTTTTACCAAAATTTGTAATTAAAAATATAATTAAATTATTAATTATCTATAGTTATTATTAATTAATTGATTTTGATATTAAATTAGGGATAAAGATTAAAAGTATCTATCTGATTACATAATACTTTTAATATCATGTGTTAAATATAATTTATATATAAATATAAAGTTTATTTAACCGTGTATAATTAAATATCATATATAAGAAGATAAGTAAATATAATTCATATTCAGTTCCACATCTCCCAAGTTATTCAAATAATTTGATAGGAAGTTAAATAGTCAATTTTTTATGGTTCTCCCTCTCCCTTCGTCCCCGCATTTCTTCCTCTTCGTCTCTGCATTTCTTCCCCTTCGTCTTCACCATCGTCCAGTAGGCACCCGCTTCGGAGCACCATTATCACCGCCACACCACTCCAGACTCTATCGTGGAATAATCGTGAATACCAGAGTTCCACGTCCATTCACTGCACGTCACCGCCAAAAACGTTAATTAAAAAGTGTCGACATCTTGATTCTCTTGAAGAGGAATTCATTTTGGAAAGGTTTGCTTTTTTTTTGTTAGATTTGGTAAGAAACACAAGAATCACAAACGTTTCTCAACATTCAGAAAAATTTGATTTATTTTTGTCATGATGGTAAGAAAGCACAAAATCGTTTCTTTCCTCCTATCTCGATTCTGGTAGGTAAAATTGCTGTTGATCTTGGTTCTTCAATCTCTAATTTCTCAAAAAAAAAAAATGATTTTTTGTATTGCAATGGGTAATCAACGATTAAGAACCGGTAGAATCGTGCTTTTTTCTTTTGTAGCTAACGATCCGACCGAGTCAATCCTAGATTTCAAAATGAATTAGCTTTATTTATACAAACAGCCTCGAGATTCTGATATGACTCACCAGTCGTACTAATATCTACGAAGCTCAACCCGTCAAATGACAAACTTACCTTTGGGAAGGCCATTTGTGATCAAAAGTGGATCATCAGTCCTAAGTGCACTCTTAGAACAAAGACTACAAATCCTTCAAGCAAGATGGCTGTTTAAAATAATGGGCTCTCGATTACACAATTCAATACCAGCCTGGTAAAGAAAACCAAGGTGCTGAATTTCCACTGACTTAGTCTTTCCCAAGCTCCCATGCGGCACTTAGGCGCCCCACCTCAAATATTGCTGTCAGCCTTCCACGCAGGCCTTGCTTCTGTCGCTCACCCACTGCTTGAAGTGAAGAGAACTGAGAGAACACTTGAAAGCAGAAACTCTTTTGATAAGAAAGGCTCTTACAATGCTTTGGAATCTCTTAACTTGGTGGTTTTGCAAATGAGCACTCACCTCCTCCAGATATATACACATCTTTGGAAGTGTCTAGAACCTTACATCCTCTATGTTTAGAGAATTCTAGAGTATTCTAGCTTTCATACACATATTTACAAGAGGTCTCTAGAAGAGTCTAAGTTAGTCTCCTCTCTTCCATACTCTTCCACACAAGTGTGGACTTCTCCGGATTCTTCTAGAACCTTCCGTATTCTTCTAGTAAAGGGAGGTCTCTCAAAGTCTCTAGAATCTTCCCACCTCCCTATATAAGCCCCCATAGGGTCATTTGCTTTATATGATCAAGAGAGGGCTTTCAATGAGTGAGGGTGTGACATTCTCCCCACCGTAGCCGCAGACGCCCTCGCCGACATCTCGCCCTAACCGTCGATTTGCTTCGAACCGCCAAAGCATTTGTTGGTTCCTTAACCAGCTTCACTCTCCGGTAGCCCTCCACTTCAATACGCTAAGTATTCAATGTAGGCTAAAAATTATTCTTTCTCGTGATTCCACCGCTGGCGATGTAGTCCACCTCCTTATCATAAGACGGACTACATCACGTGCCTCAGAAATTCCTCGGCCTCGATCCTCCTTATCTTCACTATAGGCTTTAGATTTCGGTCGACATACATGGAAGATAAGGATGACCTTAGCCTTGGCGGTAACTCGACCTTGTAGGACACCTTACCAACCCGTCTAAAGATGGAAAAGGGCCTTCTGACACTTCCTCACAAGCCCTTGTGCACCTTCAAAGGACTTTGAACTATTGCAGTATGAGCTCGACAGCACTAAGTCTCCAACTTGAACTCATGTCCCTCTCTTCTTGTCAACCCACTTCTTCACATCTTCTATGTACCCTCTCTAAGTATGAGCGCTATGTCACCGGTCGCGCCATCCCTTAGCAAATTTGTAGTCGGACTCCTTCCCCGTACCCCTGGCCAGGGAGCAGGAGTCACCTGTCGCCCCATGACTATCCCCAAGCAAACGACCCCTACGCCCCCACTCTCGAGACAGAGGAGAACCAGCCACATCTATAACTCAGCCCACTACCGATTAACACTCACAGCACCTCAAGCAGGCCCAGTAATGCATTCACTCGTTCTGTCTGCCCATCAGTCTGAGGGTGAAAGCTAGTAGAGAAGTGCTCAGGCCCATGAGCCAAGAGCTCCATCCAAACTTCCTGAAGCTATGAGTCACCATCACCGATGATGAACTCGGTAGCCCCCTGCACACTTTACCACGTTCGAGGAATAACTCCGGCCTGCCTCCTCTCGCTCCGCAATCCTTGTGGGCTGCTGCGAAAGTAGCATACTTGAAACCGGCCACCACTATGATAGATCCATATCCCTCGAACTTGGGTAAGCCGATGATGAAGTCCATAGTGACACTCTCCCAAGGCCGCTCTGCTATAGGTAGTGGCTCCAACAATCCCCTAGGCTAATGTTGCTCCACTTTGTCTTGTTAGCACACAAGACAAGTCCTCACATAAGTCTCCACATTATCCTCGTAAGACTGCGGGCCGCAGTGCATGCACTCTGGTGAGTGCCTCATGCTCGTTGCCCTGGATGACCAGCCCACTTGGAGTCATGACACTCCTTGATGAGACTCTTCAATGCTCCTCACCAGTGCACATAGAGGCGCTCTTTGTGTGTAGAGTAGATCGCCTTTCACCCAAAACCGCCTTGTCTTTCCTTCATGAGCCAATGTGATGGACTCTTAGCCACGGGATCATGTTGCAACCCCTCCTTTATGAGATCCACCATCTCTCCGGGCCGGCTAGTCATAGATGCTAGCTCACAAGGCTTAAGGCATCGGCCACGTGATTGTCAGGCTCATTTGTACCCACGCAGTCAAACCAGCCAGAAGTCTTGCCACCTTTCCCGCTCGGGGGCTTAGCTCGGTCCTGGCAGCTAAAGAGCAACATTGTGTGTCTTCACTATGAAGTGTGACCCCAGCAAATAGTGCCTCCATGTTCGCAAGCAATGGATGATCGCCGTCATCTCCTTCTCTTGGACCGTGTACCCCCTCTCCATGTCATTGCTTTGCAAATTTTCAAAGCTTACAGGTGTCTCTCCCGTTTAAGAACTCCTCCAATAGAAAAGCCGAGGTAATCGTGTGTACTTCAAATACCTTCGGTATGGTCGTAGCGCCAACACCGGCTTCCCTCCTGCTATAGCCTCTCTTCAAGTCTTCAAAGGCTTGTTGGCACTTCTCATTCCACGCCCATGCCTACTTTTCTTGGAAGATCTCACACTAGTGCTGCCTCGCCCAGCACTCCTTGATGAACCGATAGAGGTTTAACCAGGCCCAAGAAAGACCTTAGTTGTGGCACCTTAGTAGGGGGATCCCATTCCTGTATGGCTTTGATCTTGCTCTCATCCATCATAAGTTTGCCATCCTTGATGCGATGTCCTAGGAAGCCCACTTCTCCTAGAGCAAAGGAGCATTTCTCCTTCTTCACATATAGCTCATTCTGCCTTAATAACCTGACATTCTCCTAGATGATCAAATATGCTCCTCTAAGGTGTTACATATAACAATATCATCTAGATATACCACCACAAACCTATCTAGAAAAGGATGGAATATCTTGTTCATCAAAGTTAATTGTAAAGGTGCATTAGTAAGACCAGTGGCATCACTGAGAATCCATATATTTACACTGGTCCCCTTCGACCTGGCCGACCTGTCCCCTTCAGCTATCCTCACTTGGTAGTATCCCGATCGCAAGTCCAGCTTAGTGAAGAACTTTGCTCTACCAAGCTGGGATCAACAAGTCAGCAATAAGTATAAATGATACTTTTTTCTCATTCAAAGACCCGAGAAGTTCCAATTTATGGAAAATGGCAAAATCGTACTTACTTATAAAATTTTAATTTCTGTGAAAATCTGAAATTTATTCTTCCGATCTCGATGACAAGACACTGAACGCTAGAACCGTCCCACAAATAGAACAAACACCGCTTAATTCGCTGAATTACGAAAGTTCTGAGCTCCAAGACGCTTTTCACATGCATCTATTTCTGTGCCATAAAATCCATTTTTCGAGCGACGAAAGCTCATATAACACATACTCATGCCATAAGTACACGAGGAGAAAGTATGAAAAATGGACTGAGATAGCGCCGAATGTCGTAATCGGGAAAGATATAAAATGTCATTTTTGTGGAATTGAATGTTAAAAAGACAAACATTGTAATAGTGCCATCTTCCTGCTTCAAACTAAAGTATGGGAAAGGGAAGAATGGCGGTACTAAGGTGGCTGGTGCTCTTTTTTAGAGAGAGATAACTTCTTCCTAGATTTGGTAGGAGATCCGACCGTCTGTTTCTGCAATGAAGGTTCTTTCACTGAGGAGTCCCACAGGACTCCTTTGCCTAGGAGCTCACAAACTCCGAGAGTGTGGACGATCCTACTGGGTTTTATTCTCTTTATTTAAGTACTTCTTTGTTAATGTTTGAGCTTGAATGAGGCCGCGAGGGGTCAAGCTGATCGGGTCCTAAAATCTCGACCAATTGTTATAATTTTTGAAACTAAACGGAGCAGCCCGTGATCGTCTATGGCTGAATTGGTTGTTTATCAGGGCATTATGTGTTAATGCATGCTTTGATGTGTATATGTCTAAATGGCTGTGGAAATTCTGTTCACTGCGAACCCGCCTCCAACATGATTGGGTGATTTACCAATAGTAAACTAAGGCTATTACTTATCCTCGAGAATGTTGGTTCACAAAATAATTTTTGTTAAATGTGTTTCTAGTCTGAGTAACTAATAGAATTGCTCGTGTTGGATCATTAGCCCATGTGAGCCACTTCATGTATGGAAATGTGAAACACATACAACATATCAGGTGATTTATGTGAATATATGCATGATTATATATTTACATATATCGAATCGGAATGGAACTGACATCTAGTAATCCTTATAGTAATCAAGCATCCTAGGACGAGATAGGAGTGAGTGCATATAATTTAGAGACCAGCTCAGCAACACTAAAAAATAATGAATACCTGAGGTAACAAATAAATATCAATTCACTGAGTTTGGCCCAATTTGATATACACTGAGTATAGTCCACACACAATATAAATCATTCGAGTCTATCAATTGATATACATTGAGGCCGTCCACAAACAAATAAACTAAGGGTTCTTCATAACGCAGCTAGGCAGTGTGAGGGGGTCGAGACTCAGATATGAGATGATCAGTTAGACATTCAAGTAGATCATGAATTTTCTTGAAACAGTTATTCTCTGGGAGCACAGATATGTACTTGTATGGAGTAGCCCACTTAGGTGATTCCACTACCGAGCATTGCCATCTCGTCGAGGATAATTTACTTTACAGTAGAGCGTGAAGTAGAGACGAGCTCATCATAGAGGTCGCTTAAGTTTTAAATGTGGCTTGATGGTTTTGAAGGTATTAGAATGTTTTTCATTCTTAATATATGTGTTGTATAAGAGGTATCATTAACTCTTGTAAATCTATGATATATAGTTGGGATGTCACATATTGTCAGAACCTAAGGCTTGTTTTACTATGTTACGAATTATATTTGATAAATGGAATATATGTTGTGAGAGAACAGGCCCAAGAGGTCATTTCACCGTATAGCGTATACCGCACTCGTGCAAATGATGCTAAACTGGGACAGTTATATACAGTGATGGTTTGGGCAGAGCTCCCATACAAAGAACACCCCTCCACAGGAGAAATACCACCACATCCGACAGTGTTCACTGGGTTGATAGTATTAACTTGACCCCTGATTTGGGGCGCCACATTGTCGGTCACCGACTGAGCGCCCGATGAATAATACGCGCATCCGTCAGATGCCTGGTGTCTGGGGTCCGTTGACTACCCGGTCAACTCATGGAATATAAGTGGGAGGCTCAAGACCAGACCACTTGAGCAACCACCCCTTGTACTCGGAGCCTCACCGCACATAACCCAATAACTCGTCTCCAATCCAATATATAAACAGATATCCCACAGATAAAACGCCTCTAGCCCAGGCAAACCATCACTCACAAGATCAAGTATCAACTGACTTAACATTCCGCAATAATTCACAGTTACTTTTATATTAACACAAAACCGATATATTAAAATCCCACACCTTGTACACATGTTATGTCCAAAACCATCAGGGCTGCAGCCAAACTGTTTCTTCAAACTCACCACCGAGGGATGTCTCCTCTGAGCGCTCTGCAATCTAAAACAGGTATAACTCACTGACTGGTGACAAAGTCACAAGAGATGAATCGCTCCCCATGAAGCTACCCACCACCCATGTTACAAAACGTTCCAGTAAACACACACCAAGCAAATACATGATCCCACTGACTGCCCACATGATCACCCCGCTCACCCAGTCCCTGACTCCATCACCAGTTAATTCTGCTCGCTCATGTATGAGAAAATTAACTGGGATTCTTCTAAAACAAACTTTGTTCTTAAGAAAATTATACTACCTAAGATTTTAAGACAAATATTTATCACTCCTCCGAGGTGAATTACAGGAGTTTAAAATAAATTTTACACTCTCATCCTAATGATCCCATCGCTCATCTCCAACCCAATTCTTTCTTAATATCATCCTTGAAATTCCTTTTCAACCATATCCTTTATATTAACACCTTGTTAAGGCACTCCTCACATCAAACTTGTGTTACTTCCAAGGTAATACAGCACCATTATGTCAATAATAATTATTTATACAATATACAAGGAGTAGAGTTTTAACAACCACAATTACACTCATGTGAATTTAACACATCACTCATCACCCAATGTAGCTCACTGAGCAACTCAGAATTCATTTCAAATGGCCAGAACACACTTAATTCCACATCATCATCGAATCACATTAAAATAATGTCTTAACTGACCCACCTCACACAACGGCACCACGCATGCCACCTTCTGTTACTTACAACACTCGACAATTTAACACTTCACAACCCGGACTGGCACAAACTGTAAACAGGCGCTGGGTCCACCGAGTCAACACTACACCTGCCTTTGAACCATTTCCATTCCCATTCGATCCGAGAACATCAAAGCGTGATAATTGAATAAATTATCACAAATGACTCAGCAATAAATGCAACATACACACACCGTTACACCGCCTCATGGTCGTGCAACGCTGGCCCGTCCCAGCGTTTTGGGACCGAACATACGGCCCATTCCCGTCTTCCAAATACTGATTGCGCCATAGTCAACTCACTGGCATTCAACACTCTCTCGTAATTTTTCTCGGCAAATACTTTGGAGGTGAGAAAACCACCAGAATTTCTAGCAATTCACCCATGTTTTGGGACTGATCAAACTGGTCACGGCCTCAAACTAACTGAAACATTCAAAACCCTGGGGTAGTAAACAAGTGTGGAGAAAATCCTACCTCTTGGTTGTCAAAATCAAACCCAATATCCACAGAAGCCCGCTCCAATTAGAACTGCCCCTTTCTGTCTCAGCCGAATCCACCCATCCGATCTCTCCCAGATTTAGCAGATAGAGAAGCCTCTCTCTCAAACCTCCCACCTGCCTCTCCATCCGTACCACAAATGTTTCTGGTTCACTTAATTCTAAAGACTAAAGACCGCAGCATCATCCTTTAATTCCATTTATTCACTTTATTATTAATTCCATTTTTTCACCAAGATATTCTAAGACTTACTGTTCACCTATTTTCATCATTTCACTAATACTTATGGAAAAGATATACAGATATGGTGCCTTCTTTCAAGATCGGGGTGGTACTTCCACCATTTTTACACTACAATCATGATGTCAAAACTGCTCACCCGACTGTCAAAGAATTACAAATTTTATTTGCTAACTGATTTCACAGATCTATCCCTGAACTATACAATCCAGTTTCTTACCATTCAGAAGATTTTAGAGAATTGAATTACTTCTTGATGCAATCAGATCACAATTTCAGAACAAACTACTTATTTGTCTATTTCCTAAATTGAACTTCGCCCACATCTCATATTAATCCATCGTATTTGATTTAATCAAGATCACGATCAGGAGCCTTGGATGGTGTTTGACAATCCAGATCCAATCCTTTGAGTTGTCTCTCACTCTCCTTCCAACTCAAAACATCCAGAGTAGTCTCACATGTGGGGTTTTGCTCAAACAACTCGATCTTCAGACCTTCTAGTGGGAGCTTTTGGTAGCTCCGTGCATATATCTTGAACTCATCCAGCACCTTCTTGACTCACAAGACAGGATCTCCCAGGCTGTGGTCAATCTGTCTTACTTAAGGTCGCCAAGTAAGTCACCTCATTGTTTTTCAACCCCTTCTCTAATTTGCATACAGCCGTACAGCATAGGGTCTTATCTGCCTTCGACTGGAACCATGCATAAATGTCTCCTTCTAAGATATAGCCACTAACGAAAAGGCAGGCACGCCTACATGTGGCGAAGGAAATCCATCGATCACTCATCTCAAGTCATCCATGGTTTAATCAGTTTAACTCTGTCTCCTACGACCCGATCATTGTTACCCTAATGAGTTACTCCTCAGGTTACTCTACAATGATAACTCCCTTGAGCCATCCCCGCCTTGATGTCTCGAGCTTGAGTCTTCGCTCCTCCTCCGACAAAGTCAGTGTGGCACCTAGTAGTCATCACACCCTGGACATCCCATTCACCTTGGCCTACGCATGAGTCCCTTGCTTTGAGGTTGCTCTTAGTTTGCTTGACCTTGAGGGCATTCAATGAATACATCAATCCACGTGAGCATCACACCTCTTAAGCCCCTGCCTCTCGATCAAGGCATCGAGGACCTTCCTTTTAGGACATTCCATACATGCCCACCGCGGGTTCCATCGACAGGAAACAACTTGGTCTTTGGCTTGAATCCCTACGATGTCCCACTCTTACCCTCTTTGTTGGTAGAGGCCGCATTTCTGGATCCTTTCTAGCATTATAGCTTTTGTATCCTTGTCTCCCCACCTTTAGTGAAGACTACCCTTGAAAGATTCGGCCGTCGAGACGAGTCTCCTCTTCAAAATCCATGAGTGACTCCACTACAACCACATCAGCACAAGTTTCTTCACACCATCGCCTCCCCAACCTTGCCCAGTGCCTGGGCCTGCAGGTTCCACAGTTTAGAAGAGTATTCTTCAGATCCGCACCACAGAGTTTCAAATATCGGCAAAAGGAGAACTCGATTATAGTCTCGAATCGACCCTGTGTTGAGATGCCCGATCTTCCTACTTCGCTATGTATCTCGTCTCTAGGTGTAGAATTGCTTCTTGATTTCTCTCTTGAAGTCCGCCCATGTGTCTATAATGCATGTTCCTTTTTCTATTTCCACGCAACTCCCCACGCCACCACATAGAGTTGCATTATCGGGCCGAGGCAGAGTAGCAGTTATGCACTATGGTCGCCTATTACCAATGCTATTACCTCAAAGTATTTCCTTCAGTGCTACAAGAAGTTGTCACAATCTTGCACATCCCGTTGCTCATTGAATGTGTGTGGCTTGGCACCCTCCACCCTTGGTGCCTCGTGTGGAGTGGCCTATAACCCTTGAAGCAATGCAAAGGTTGTCTTGTAAAATGGCCACCTCGCTTAGCTCCTCTTCATGTTCGGGTCAAGACCCCACCCTGACTCTGGGTTAATAGCATGTCTAGGACCCTCACAACTCCTCATGCGACACCACACCGGATCAAGCAGCCATGCATCCTTCAAGGTCTAGGATCTCGCACCTTGAGATCCTCCATGGCCTTCTTCCATGCTTTACTCCATGAGGTCCATCCTCTGGGTGTCCTGGGCCATAATAATTCCTCCAACCGGTCACCCGATCATCCAAGATCGCGAGAGATCACGAGACTTGTCCTTTCCCTTCCCTTAGCCGGAGGGTCAAGGTCCCTTCCCGAACTTGCCGCAACTTTCTTACATTTAGAAATAACATCATATCCTCCAAGTTACTCCTACACGCCGCAACCGGCTCCTGATACCAACCGGCCACTGACCCAGTCTTTCTCTCGCTAACCTCCCATGCACTTAGGAAAACCCGCCTTCGATATCGCTAAGTCAGCCTTCCACGTGCCTTGCTTGCTGCTTCTCGGCTTCTGCCTACTGCTGGAAGCGAAGATACAACTTTTGAGAGAACACTTGAAAGGAAGAAAACCCTTATAGAAGAAAGGCCTTTACAATGGAGATTCAAGCTTCAATTTGGTGGTTTACAAACGAGGCCACCTCCTATATACACATCTTGGAAGTGTCTAGAACCTTGAAGGTCCCTCTATAAGTCTAGAGAATTTGTATATTCTACTATATACACATATTTACAAGAGGTCTCTAGAAGAGTCTAGGATAGTCTCCTCTCTTCCATACTCTTCCACACAAGTGTGGACTTCTCCGGATTCTTCTAGAACCTTCCGTATTCTTCTAGCAAAGGGAGGTCTCTCAAAGTCTCTAGAATCTTCCCACCTCCCTATATAAGCCCCCATAGGGTCATTTGCTCTATAGGATCAAGAGAGGGTTTTCCATGAGTAAGGGTGTGACATAAAGCTCTCTCTCGTATTGTAGCTTTTCATTTTCAGCTCAGGTCATTTCGACAGGATTGGTGGTCCACACTACAACAGGAGGTACTCCAACAACCTTACTATGATACTTTGTCTACTAATCATTCCCAATCAGGTTCAAAGGGATGGAATATGATACAAAATGGAAGGGTACACTGAGTCCCACCTCATCACTCATTGCTAACTCAAGTTTTGACCGGGATTGCCACTTTTCTCCAATGGGTGGTCATTTCGATACTAAGACTCTCTCACAAGTATTTCGCCAGTTTTGGCCCGACATCCACACTCCATGCTAAGGACTCATTCGAATTGTGAAGTGTGTCAACGCTAGCATGAGACCTTCGCCTTACTGGATCGCTTTAACCCCTTCACATTCCGTTGTAACAGCATTCGACTCGAAACATCCATCATGGTTCAAAACTAGCCGATATCAGATCGACTCTACCGAAGTCATATTCGTCTCCGAGGTCGACCAAGACCGAACTGACATTAGATATGATACTATTGTAGACTTGGTATAGAATCTAAAACCCGCTAATTCGACTGAATCCCGAGCTGACTGACGCACTGCTAGCTGGTAAGAAAAACACTTATCTCTACTCTGCCTAATCATTGATTACCCATCGCAATACAAAAATCATTTTTTTAGAAATTCGAGATTGAAGAACTAAAGATCAACAAATTTTTCACTCACAAGAACTTAGATATAGAGGGAAAAGAACATTTGTAGCTTCTTACCATCACAACAAAAAATCAAATTTTCGAGATATTTGAGAATCCATTTTGGCATTCTTAATGTTTTCTCACCACCTAACAAAAAAAAAAAATCAAACCTTTCCGAGAAATCTGAGATTCCTCTTCAAGAGAATCAAAGATCTGATCAACACTTTTCCGTCATGCTAACCCTAAGGAGTGTCGTGATGGTGATCGGAAACCCTGAAAAACTCTTATTCCATGATTATTCCACGATGGAGTCTGGAGTGGTGTGGCGGTGATAGTGGTGCTCCAAAGCGGGTGCACGCTGAACAGCGGTGAAGGCGAAGGGGAAGAAATCACGAGAGGCAGAGGAAGAAGCTGCGGGGCGAAGGGAGAGGAGAATCATAAAAATTGACTTTTTAACTTCCTATCAAATTATTTGAATAGCAGGAGATGTGGAGCTTTGAATATGAATTATATTTAACATATTTAACATATGATATTTAATTATACACGGTAAAATTAACTTTATATTTAATTATGATATTAATATAAATTATATTTAATATGATATTAATATAAATTATATTTAACACATGATATTAAAAGTATTATATAATCAAATAGATACTTTTAATCTTTATCCTAATTTAATATCAAAATCAATTATTTAATAATAACTATAAATAAATAATAATTTAATTATATTTTTAATTACAAATTTTGGTAAAAAATATATCTTTAATAAAGAAAAATCATTTCATTTAAATTAATTTTAAACGATAATTTGAAGATAAATATCAAATAATTTTAAATCATTATCTAACTTAACATAAAAATAACTTAATATAAAATATTATTTTGTAATAGAAATGCTAAAATATTTTATACTTTTACTATATTATTGTGATATTCTTAATAGTTTTTAATTCTTTATATATATATATATATATATATATATATATATATATATATATATATATATATTTCATTTTAGATAACATTAATTAATTTGACCATACATATATATTTACAATAATAATTATTATAATTTTATTATTCTTTTGATGAATAATTTTATAATTACTTAAATAATATCAAACATAAAATAATTTATTTTATTAATTCTTGATTTACTAAATTACATTTGTTTTCTATTAAATAATATAATATTTTATAATTTATATAATATTTCATATATTTTTTTTTCAATTTTTTCATCTTGAGTTACGTATCGGTCGATACCAACCCGATACATGTCGAGGTAGATCACGTCTCAGGACCCTCCGAGTTGATGACTGATACTACGACTTTGAACCATGTTTTCGAACGGCCTTCACCACAACCAACATTTCCTTGTCGTAGGTGGACAGTAATTTAGCCTTCCCTTTCAAGGCTTCATTGTAATAAGCTATTGGCTGATTGTTTTGAGACAAAATCGCACCTAATCCGTCTCCACTGCGTCACACTCACAATACGAACTATTGTGAAAAATCAAGCAGAAGCAATACCAGAGGTGAAGTGAGAGCTTCCTTCAATTCGTTAAAGGCTAAGAGAGCCTCTTCAGACCAGCAAAACCCCTCTTTAGTGAGAAGCTTTGTTAATGATGTAGCTATATATTATACCAAATCCTATGAAACTTGCTTGCGGTAGTACCAGCCCGACCAAAGGCTGCGAGACACCTTTAGGGGATGTCGGCACTGGAAAATTTTGAACTGAATGTATCTTCGTTGGGTCTCTTGCCACCCTCAAAAGAAATGGGGTATTGGAAATACCCCACCTTTAACACCCGGCTTGCACTGAGGATTTGTATACAAGCTGATATTCAGAGAAAGAATTCGAAGCATTTATTTTAGGTGTTACGAGATGATCCTCCAGACACATAAACCAAAATATCATCAAAAAATACTAGAATAAACCTTCATAAATGTGGGCGAAAAATGTCGTTCATGAAACTCTGAAAGGAAGCTGGGGCATTTGTCAATCTGAATGGCATCACCAAGAATTCATAGTGACCGTCATGAGTCCTCCGAAAAGCGGTTTTAGAAATATCGTCATGCTGGACTAGGATTTGGTGGTACCCAGAGCGCAAGTCCAGCTTTGAAATTTTTTTTACTCCATGTAACTCATCCAGCACCTCGTCAATGATCAATATTGGAAATTTATCGCTCACTGGCAATATCATTTTTTTACGGTTTCGATCTCATTTTTTTGGTAATGCGTGTACCGGTAACTAGGAGTTGGTTTGGTAGTAATGGAATCCGATGGTTGTGGTTGGGTTTAGGTGGCAATTTGGTGGGTTCTTCAAACACGTGTGCAAACTCTGACATAATTTGATTGGTCGGTGGCCATTTGGTGTCTTTGGATCTCTAAAATCATTGAACAAAAAACCATACGAGATAAACTCAACAAGTGCTTTTCTCATGGGAGGCGAGCTCGAAACTAGTTTATTCCTTTCAATATATGTGTTCAGCCAGATTGTGTGAAAGACATATATACTAAGCTTCTTGTAGGATAACAATTTTTTGTTGTTTTTTCTGTTTTTAAAAACTGTTCTAAAGAACAATTTAAAAAAAATATGAACCAAACATGCTCTAACTCTTCATCAAATTTTTACCTTATTTTGATAAAAATACCTTTATTATTTTCGGTAAAATATCCTCTTCTTCTCAGATACATATAGCCATATGAAGCGTAAAAGGACATTTTGTCCATAATGAATCATTTTCAAGAAGAAAAATGGAGATAATTAAATTTCCAAAATTTTGAGTTTAACCAAATATTTTTTTTAAGAAAGAAAGGCTAAATTTATAAGATGTTTGCTGAATTAATGAGTGGATTGAATATGTTGGTAAAATAATTTAATGTCATTTATATATATTAAATCAAAGCAGTTAACTTATCACTATTTTCAAATTATTTTGATTGTAATCGTCTATATTGGTAAGAGGATCATGATTCTACCATAAATATTTTGTAGTTATTGAATAAATTTATTTATTTTATTATGATTCAAAATTGTGAGGATAAACACATCATTGATAGAATTTAATAAATTTAAATTAAAAATTAAACCTTAATATTTAGAAGTAAAGTTAATAATAAATTTCAGTTAATAGTTTAAGAATAATTTAACTTAATTAAAGTAAACTTAACTCATTAAGTAATAAAATATATGATGATTTCAATCTTTTAGTCCACTTACCATTTGATTGTATGCCTTTTGCAGCCAAGTGTTTATGACATGTTTGGAATGCAATAATAAAAAACTGCGAGTTCTTATCTATTTTTTATTTTTAAGAAATTTGGGTGTTCGGGCTAGTTTACGTACACCTCGACTAATTTCATGGTGCCCTTAAGTTAATAATCAAGTAAAACCTCTAGTGAGTCTAAGGGGACTCGAACCGATAGCAAAAACATCCGAACTTAAATATACTAGTTATAGTTTATTAAATAAAATCCATCGATTTTTTTAGAATAAATACATATGATAATTAAATATAGAAAATATATTGAAAATGTAAGAATATCCATATTTATTTCAGAAAATTAATTACATTTTCGAGATATATTAGTATAGTATGAATTTTTCTAAAAATAAAATAAAATAGCCTTATATTTTGACAAATTATCTAAAAAATAAATCCCGACTATTTATGTTTTTAAAAG
Source organism: Tetrastigma voinierianum (assembly GCA_016808115.1). Classification (NCBI taxonomy): domain Eukaryota; kingdom Viridiplantae; phylum Streptophyta; class Magnoliopsida; order Vitales; family Vitaceae; genus Tetrastigma; species Tetrastigma voinierianum. The sequence goes on from JAEQBH010005658.1 coordinate 49,711, forward strand.
CTATCTATTTTTAATTTATTTGTGAAAACTTCTAAAAACCTAGAATAGAAGTTAAAAGACCCATGAGAGCTAATTTCACATATGCTACAAAGTCTATTATATTCATGTGTAATGGAGTGAAGAAATACATCTTCCCATCTCCATAATCAAAATCCGAATCTGTATGAGATTCAAAATTAGATTAGTGCATATGATAATATTAGGCATTAAACATTTTATATCATTTGAGAAGTGAATAAAAATTTTAATTTTAATTTTATTCCAACTGAATTCTAAGAGAATAAACTCCTAAAAGGCAATTAGATGTTCACGAAGACTAATTTAGCCATCTAGGAGGCGAGGATAAGAAGAGGCAACCAATATATATGTGTATTTTAGTGAAGTGATGGACAAACCAGCTAAGGAAATACTTGGATTGATGAGGAAGAATTGAGAAAGATTAACGCTGCAATATATATTGCTATAGCACAATTTTTCGCATCAGTACTTAGTTTTTGGATACAAATAATTTGAACCTTTCGGGAAAAGAACTGTATTTTAAAACTTCCTTCATAAACCAAGATGCTTTGTTTTATATAGCCTAAAATCCATAGCTTTTTCTAGCCAGGAAAAAATTCATCTTTGTGTGAATAATTTTCCTTTTTTTTTCTTTGATACATTGACCATGCTGCAGATTTTATTATATATAAAGATTTGGAAGGCTGCGAAATAATCTACGACGGGGGCCGGCTGCTTGGTTGAAAGTCGGAATACGGCTAAGTATAGAGTGAGGAGCTCCCCTTCGACAGGGCTTACTAGAATGGGGGGGGGACTTAGGTATATCTTCAATGCCGAGAACGCTTCTTCGCACTTCGTGTCCCATTGAAAGGCTTTCTTCAGAACTTGGAAGAAAGGCTGGCATTTAATCTTGCTCTGGATACAAAGCGAACCCAAGGCTGCGATCGCTTCACGGCTTCGATTATTTGGACTTCCTTTATTCACGATGAGCGGCATGTGAGTCTTGCCTTTATTTTGTCTAGGTTGCCTCAATTAAATGTGGTTGACTATGAAATCCCTAGAAATTTCACGGTGACACGCGAAGGCTCCATTTAACTGATTCAACTTCATATTGTAATTCCTTAGAATCTGGAACGCCTCAGAAAGATGAGCGATGTGAGTCGAAACGTGGTGGACTTCACGACATGTCGATGCAATATACTTCCATAGTTGCGCCTATCTGCTTTTGGAACATCCGGTTTACTAACCTCTGGTAGGTCGCTCCTACATTCTTGAGTCCAAACGGCATCACCGAATGCAATGGGTTCTGGTCTTTGTGGCGAGGCGAAGTCTTTTCTTGGTCGTCGAGGGTCCATGCTGTCCCAGTTTGTGGCCGGAAAATTCATCCATGCGAAGTTAAGTGGCGTGGTCGATCCACGATGGTCGATCCTTAACGAGGAAGCGTCGCCGGGCATGCTTTATTTATGTCGATGAATCGTCTGGTCGCCACTTGCCGTTTAGCACAGCGAAGTACAACATTGGCAAACAACTTCGGGATATTCCCACTTCTCACGATCTCGCTCACCTTGGAGGAGCTTGCCGACCTCCTCGTTGATGGCTTTTTGCCTTTCTAGCGCAAAGCTCCTGCGCTTTTGCTTGACCGGTTTGAAAGATGGGTTGGTGTGCAACTTATGAGTGATTATTGTAGGATCAATTCCTCCCATGTCTGCTTGCTTCCATGCAAAAACATCTCTATTCTTCTTCAAAAATTGAGTAAGGAGGCTTTTGAGGTTTTCCGCTAGTTTGGAGCCGATGTAGGCGAGATGTTCCGGGTCGTCATCCAGTGACACCGGTTCTAGTTCTTCGAGGGCTTTCGGATGGTGAGCACCTGCGTCAGCGCTATCCAGCTGTCTACATTCACATTGTCGACCGCCCTTTGTTTCATGGAGGCTGTGTAACATTCCCTAGCCACCCGTTGATCTCCACGAACCATCCCTACTCCATGTATGGTTGGGAATTTGATTATCATGTGATATGCTGAGGGGATGGCTTTTATTGCGTTGAGAGACGGTCTTCCTAGCAACATGTTATAAGCTGACGGGGCGTCTACGATAAGGAACCTTGCTGTCGTCGTTGCACGTGAGGCTCTCTAGGGTTAGCACCGAGTTAGATCGAGGCCCAATGGTAATACCTTTCTCCGAAAACCTCGTAGATGTGTGTTGTGGGTTGGCTTTCTCTCCCGATACCCATTTTTGTGAAGGTGAGGTGGAATTGATGTCCGAGAATTTGAACTCGGGTTATCAATTAAAACTCGATGAACAGTTGTGTTGGCCATAATCGCGCGAACTACCAATGGGTCGTCATGGGGGTGCTCGCATCCTTCCAGATCTGAGTCAAAGAACGTGATGGTAGTGTCGAGTCGCGGTAGTTTAGATACTGCTTGTATTTCCTCCATATCTATTGATCTTATGCTACAGGTGGGCCTTCCAAGCCGAACTAGATTCTCCTCTCCTGCGAATCCTCGAGATCACGTGGATTCTCGAGCATTGGTCTTTGAGTCGTCGTTTGTCGGCGACGGTTACATTGGGTCCCGGGGCACAGTTGATTCTGGGCGACTTTGGGCTTTGACTCGGGCTTGATTCCTGGAGATATGAAGCGCGGGAATATCCGCGTTGTATCAAGTACTACATTTCTCTTCTCGGTTAGTATACGGTTATTAAGATACGTGCCCATAGTCCCTATGGAACTTCGCATAATGCCAGTGTTATCTCTTGTAGCCGGGATCGATTTCATGCAGTCGGCCATCGAGGCTGCTCATTTCGTACTTCATGTAGGACTTGTGACAGGGTGTTAGGGAGTGAAGCGAGGCGATAGCGATTAATGCCGTCTTCGGATTGTGGTGGAGCTCGCGATCCTACGAGGTTCCGCCTTTTGGGGATCGTTCCCGATCTTTTCTGGGGTTTTCTGATGCGCCTTCTCTTGGGGGCTCGAGTCATATACGTCGTCTGTCTGTCGCACCTTTCTCTTTATGAGTGGAGGAGCTCTCCCTCTTTGATATGAGGGCTTCCTCGCCGTTTATATATTTTTCTGCTTTGGCGAGGACCTCGGCCATGCTTGCTTGAGGGTTCTTCGAGATAGAGAACATCAGGTCCTTTGACTGTACTCCTAACCCTGCAATGAAAGCTGTGATGGCGAATTTTTCATCGGGTACGTCTATCTTCAGGGACTCGGCGTTGAATCTTTATGCGTATGAAGCGGGCTTTCTGCGAGCCACCTTGGTCAATAGATGGTAACTTCGGCTTTACATGCGTCTGGCTCCGATGAAGTGGGAGACGAATGCAATGGATAGTTCTTTGAACGAAGAAATTTATGAAGGGGACTACGTTAAACGGCCATGGTACGGGCCTTTTAGTGTAGTGGCGAAGCCACCGCTGCGATATAGGAGTTTTGATGCATCTGGCTGAACGATTAACATGGGTATTGAGGTGGTCGACGGGATCCTTGATTCCATGAATGCTTCCGCAATGATACGAATTTTCTTCCAGGCGGATAGCATAGCACCTCGGCTGTGAAAGGTGATTCAGTTTGTTGTACCAGGGTATCCATAGTGTCGGGGGCGCGTCCCTTAACCACCTCCTTCACGCGGCTGAGCTCCTGTTGAAGATTCCTAAATCTCTGCTCCCATGTCTGCTCTTCCGGCCTAGGTGGGGCATGATGTGGTTCTTCGTTCTCGACCGTCTTGGTGCAACCGTTTTTCTTCCTCCGCGAGGGACTGGTGTTGTCCATGCCCACCCAGCTTGGCCCGGACTGCCTCTGCCGGCACACAGGGAATACCATGGCCCATGTCGTCCTTCGTGGGGGGATAATGTAGTCTTCACAGGTGCATCGTGTCTCAGTGGATGCTGCATTTGCACAGTGGCTGCTCTAACTCTTCTATCAGGCGTTAGTTGACGAGGCGGAGTGCTTCCACTTCGTTCGTATTGGCCTGCATTGCCTCTACTGGCCCAGGAGGCCTACTGTCCGCATCGCCCGGTGGATCCCGCATCCTTGGAGCGTTGCTCCTGCTTGTGTTCCGAGTCGATACCATCAGTAACTGAGAAATCAGTTATATTTGTATAAGAACTTCGTTCCCCACAGTGGCGCCAGCGATGATGCTTTTTTTAGCCGGAACTAGAGTGGAGCGTGTGGGGTCGTTGGGGTGGACGAGGCTGGCTGGGTTGGCGGAGGATCTTGGGTCGTTTGGGGTACGTGTTGGGGCCATTCTGAATGACCTGCGTGCTCTGATCGAAGTGCTGTCACGAAAACAAAGGAAGGGTCGGCGGGGCCGCCCGTCAGCGCTCCGTCTCTAAATCTGTTTCTTTTCACGAGGAAGCGAGGGGCCTTAGATATGTATATGCGTATATGAGTGCATCCCTCTCACCGTTAGGGTGGCCATGTATTTATAGTAGATGTCCGACCAGTTGGATAATGTCTAGGATTTTTCTCATTGGACGGGATTTTCTCCTTATTGTCAGCATTAGATTTAGTAACGGATTAGTAAGAAGAGTTTATTTGGAATAACCTTCCTTCTTTATTGGGGAATGTCCAACTGACGGTGTCCTATTATTTTTTCTTTCCTTTATAATGGGATTTGATTGGATGAATAGAGTATTGTTGAGGGAATATTCCGTCCTTTGTATTGTGAAATATGGGTTGATTAGGCGGGTATGGGCGGCCTTCCAATTTACCACGGTCGTGCTGGACCATGAGCTAGGCCTGTTTTGAGGCATTATGGAGGCGTGGGGGTTGCATGGAGCCCACCACTCTTTTGGGCTTGGCGAGTGGAATATTGGGCCCACATTCTTTATCTATCAATATATATATATATATATACATAAAAATATGATTAGATTAAAGAACTTACGAAAAGTAAGCAGAAATCTAAGGATATATTTGTTTTTTTTTTTATTTGTTTTGTTCTTAAAATAAAGAGATCGAGACAAATATTAAAAGCTTGTTTTGGTTTCGATTTTTTTCTTAAAAACATAAAAAAACAATAAATTTAAAGAATAAGCCAGAGTTTTCGGATAACACTTTTTGTTGTTTTTTTGTTTTTAAATTTGTTCTAAGAACAATTTAAAAAAATATAAACCAAGCATGCTCTAACCATCAAATTTTACCTTATTTTTGATAAATATACCTTTATTTTTGATTTAAAGAAATAACCTCTTCTTTACAAAGATACATATAAATCATATGAAATGCAGTAAGGACATTTTGTCCATAATGAATCATTTTCAAGAAGAAAAATGGAGATAATTAGATTTCAAATTTTGAGTTTTAACCAAATATTTTTAAGAAAAGAAAAGGTAAATTTATAAGATGTTTCTTTGAATTAATGAGTGGATTAGAATATGTTGGTAAAATAATTTAATGTCCATTTATATATAATAAATCAAAGCAGTTAACTTATTCTTTTCAAATTCTTTTGATTGTAATTGTCTACATTGGTAAGAGGATCATAATTCTCTTTGTAAATATTTTATGATTATTGAATAAATTTATTTATTTTTATTTATGATTCAAAATTATTGAGGATAAACACATCATTGATAGAATTTACTAAAATTAAATTAAATTAAATTAAATTAAACCTTAATATTTGAAAGTAAAGTTAATAATAAATTTAAGTTAATAGTTTAAGAATAATTTAACTTAATTTAAGTAAACTTAACTCATTAAGTAATAAAATATATGATGATTTCAATCTCTTAGTCCAATTACCATTTGATTGCATGCCTTTTGCAGCCAAGTGTTTATGACATGTTTGGAATGCAATAATAAAAAATGCGAGTTCTTATATATTTTTATTTTTAAGAATTTTGGGTGTTCGGGCTAGTTTACATACACCTCGACTAATTTCATGGTGCCACAGAGTTAATAGCAGAAGTAAAGAGCTTCGTGAGTGACACACCCCCACCTTCTAGCGGCGGGTGTCTTGCGTCGCCCTCCACAGAAATCCTCGGTAGATTACTTCTAACTCTTAAAATCCACGGCAGACGGCCGTATTGCTTGCTTAAACCTCGTATAAAAATTTTTCTTTCTTTTTCCAACTTAAGATTTGGTAAAATCTTGGCTGCGATAAAACCTCGCGACATGGCCGGCTGCGTATAGAATATATTCAAATCTTGTATATACAGAATTTGTTTATCAAATATGGCAACCCAACTGACAAGCATACATTCTCCGCAGACTATACTATCATACATACATATGTTTCCAATATACAAATTCAAAGTATTTTCCTTACATAATATTATTAATTACAACACTTGTCTGAATGTCGGGAGAATCCTAATATGCTCTCTAATATGCTCCAATCCTAGAGTGCCTAGACTGAAAATAGTTTTAAAAATTAGAAAATAATGAGCTAAACGAGCTCGTTGAGCGTATGTTTTATAAATGTTTCATTTTCCCAAAATATCTCAAAACTATAAAACTCTCTTTTACAAGATATTTTCCGTGGGTTCAGTGCTTGCTTACTTTAAAATTTCTAAAACGCTCAGTATTCTGTTTTTCTTGCTTTTAAAAGTTTATAAACTTTTAATACTACGCTCTCGTTTTTTAAAATTTAATATCATTGTTGCTTTGGGCTTCTTTAAAAGCTTATAAAACCTTCTCTTTGAACTCTCTTGTCATTCTTACTCCGCTTGTTTTTAGAAAAATTATAAAACTTTTTATAAACCTCTCTTGCTTTAAAAATGTATAAAACATTTCAAATTCATGAAAAGTTTCACAAAACCTTCACAACCTTCGCGAAAAGCCAAACTTTATAAACACTGAGCTCGCTCAACCGCTCTTTAAAATCACCACTGAGCCTGGGCTCAACCGATCGTTTTAAAATCACCACGGATTCGAGCTCAAATCGGATTGCTTTGAAATATAAACGGGAGCCTGTTCTCAACCGTTTGCTTTTAAATCTCTACGGAAGCCTGGGCGACGACCGTGCACCAATGGTTGAATTTTCAAAACTGTATATCATGCTTATAAAACATCAACCATTGGAGGCCTATACTTGCTTGATGTACCCTAGTGAACACGGGAGCCTGTGCATCGACCGTGCCTATGGGAAGCCGATTTCAGGTCCCGCATCACCTTTTCCCAGAATATGGTGGACCGACCTCGTGTCGCCATCACCATAATTTCGCTAACGATTAACCCTATATACTCCCCGCATGCAAGCCACTCGCCTCCTTGTAACGCCATGATGCATGACCTAAGCTCTGTCACCGTGCAAAACTAAAATGGAATGTATGATATCCTAACACCACCGGTGCATCGCACAATGTACCTTCCACCTGTGATAAGCCGCTAGAACTAGGATTTTGAAGCTAGGGCCTGTTACAAATATTCTTTTTTGCTTGCTTGCTTATTTGCTTTTTTGAAATATGGTTTTATTAATTTCAAAACCATTGCATGCTAAATTCCTTTGCTTTATTTTTCAATATGGTTGAATAAATCAAAACCATTATTTATTTGCTTTTCACATATGGTTTAAAATCAAAACCATTTACTTGCTTTTCAATTATGGTTTAAATCAAAACCATTTGCTTGTTTTTCAATTATGGTTTACAATCAAACCCATTAAATATCAGTGTAAAACAGTTTATAATATAATACACTAATATTTGGAAATTGGTTTAGAACACTCACCTTTTCTCTCTACTAAAATTGAGCACGAATTCACAATTCTTTCCGTTTCTTTGCTTTTAGCCTACACATTCGATGTATTAGACCACATACGCAGCACAACCTAACTAAATACTATTCAAGCATTCACTATGCACTATGCACTATTCCACATTCACTATGCAATATGCATTATACACTATGCACTATGCACTATGCACTATGGCATAAATATTTACGTATTTATATGTATTTATTATTTTATACGCATTCATACATATTCACTATTATTTCAATTCGAAAATCGGCGAACTCGTGATTTCTGCATCTAACATAAATGCCTCGGCCGCCAGAGTAACTTTAACTCCTCGGGTCCCCAAAAATTCCGACTGCTAAAACACCCCAGTCTAAGAAAATTAAAATTTAGATTTTCTCCGAATTTTTACCTCGAATTCCCTGGAAATCCTACAGCCAGCACCACTTGAAATTTCGTCGCTAAAAGACTTTTTGTTCGCTCCGACGAAATCCGACTCCGGCCGCATTTCCGTAAATCTGAGAAATAAACTAAGAGAGAAAAATTTAAAAAAAACTCTCTCTCTCTCTCTCCTCTAATTCTCACGATGTCCGTCCGTATGACTTTTGATGTTTTGATTTTATTATTATTTTTAAATGGGACCCAGATGTCCCTTTTTCTTCCTTTCTCAGTCCGTTTCAGTCCCGAAACAACTTATTTTGTTCCGGTTTCAATTTCCTTTATCCTAATTGAGTATTCTTTAAATATTTGTCATTTTTCGGAATTTTTGAAAATCCCGTTTTCAGGTTTCACTCTACACTCGTCGCCTAGCACATGTGAAGGATCTGGGATGTATTTCCTCAACATCGACACATGGAATGTGTCATGAATCCTTGATAACTCTGGGGGTAACTTCAATTTATAAGCTATCAAGTCCCACTCGCTTCACAATCTCATAAGAACTTATAAATTGACTGAAATACTTCGCTCCCATCTCAAAACACCCTTCCAAGGGGAAATCTTCAAAAAGGCCCTATCACCTATCTCGAACTGCAAGTCTCTACGATGGTTGTCCGCATAACTTTTATGTCTATCTCTTTGCTATCTTTAAGTTATCACTTAAAAACTTCACTTCTCCTAAGTGATCCGCACTACCAGTGGGCCTACTAGTCTTCTCTCACCAACATCATCCCAAAGACACCGAGTCTTACATGTCCTAACATAGCGAAGTGGTCTTCAAATGGAGCCATCACTATACCGGCTTGATAGCTATCACAGGGGACGAACTCCATTATGCAAAATGGGTTATCCCTAACTCCTCAATTCCATCACACAAGCTCTCAAGATATCCTCTAACGTCCGAATGGTCCTTCGACCGCCATCCGGTCTGAGGATGAAATGTTGTGTTGAAATGTAGGTGAGTACCTAAAGCGGCTTGCAAACTAAAGCAAACCTCGGATGTGTGAACCCCTGGGGTCTTGATTCAAACTATCAAAACCGGAACCCCATGAAGTCTCACTATCTCATCCACATACAACCAGCTAACTTTTCCAAAGAATCCTTAACATTAACTGGTAGAAAATAAGCAGACTTCGTTAATCGATCAACTATCACCCATATAGCATCATGTTGTTCCAGTCCGAAGACCTATTACAAAATCCATATGGGATCTTTCCATTTCCATACCGGAATAGTGGAGTAACTGCATCTTCACGCTGCCGATGCTCGCCACCTGCTGATGTGTTAGGCACCCGGAGACGAAATCCTTTGCAATCTCTTTCTTCATCCCATTCCACTAGTAATGTTCTTCAAAGTCCTATACATCTGGTACTACTCCTCGGATGCAGCATATGCATGAATGTGGTTTCCATAATGTCTCTCTTCAAATTGGCCATACTCGCACACACATTCTTCCCCGTCTTTTCACTATCATGCCATCACCTCTAATTTGAAACTCTACTTTCTTTCCTTTTTCTATCTCTTCCCGCTTTTAATCATCCAGATCCGCGATCTCTACTAAAATCCGATCCACTAGAGGGGTCTAAATGAAATGTGGCTAACAAGGCTCCCGAATCCTCATCCTCCAATATCACCCCTAAAGCTCTCGTGATCCACCTCACTAGCTGAAGATAACCTGATCCCATGAGACAATGAACTCTCTCGGCCGCCTACTCAAGGCACCGCACGACATTAGCTTTTCCCTGATGATACCTTCAATAGTACGCTCGTAGTCCTTAATCAACTCAAGCCATCTTCACGCTTCGCAGTTTAACCTTTATGGGTGAAAATATATTGAAAACTATTACGACCAGAAGATCCTACAAGGAACACCATATAAATAATGTGTCTCCCAGATGAGCAAACACACTGCTGCAAGCTTCCTAAGTCGCGGTGTGTGGTACCTCTCATGCTCTTTTTAAATGCCTGCAGGCATATGAATCACCCCATCATTCCTGCATCAAAAACACAACTAAGGCCTTTGTCGTGAAGTAATCACTATAAACCACAAACCCATCTCTCATATCAGAAAAAGCTAAAATTGAGCCGAAGTCAATCTACTCTTCAACTCCTCGAAACTCTGTTGACAGGCATCTACCCAATCATACTCGACATCTTTTCTTGTCAGCTTGGTCAATGGCTGCTATTTTAGAGAACCCCTCAACAAACTTCCTGTAATACCCTGCTAAACCAAGGAAGCTTCTGACCTCTGACACATTCTTTGGCGGTTTCCAATTTACCATTGCTTCTATTTTCTGGGGATCCACACTCACCCTCAACCCAAAATCACATGATCTAGGACACACCCGTCAAGCCAAACTGGCACTTGCCTCAACTTCATGCATAACCTGCCGCCTCTCCCTTAAAGTCCCGTTAACACAATCCCTCGTGTGCTCCCGAATGTTCCTCCGAACTACCCGAATACACAAGGATATCATCGGGAGAAACTATGACGAACCTATCCAAATACTACCGGAATAATCTCTGGCCCATCAAATCCATAAAGCCGCCGAGCATTAGTCGCTTCAAACTAAGATCACCGTAAACCCATAATGCCCCGTAGCGTATCCTGTGCTGAGCCTAGGTACATCACTCTCCCGCACCCTCAACTCCGATGATACCCCGACCTCAAGTCTATCTTGAGTATACTCGAGACTCGAGTTGATCGAATAACTCATCGATCTTAGGAGTGATACTAATCATGATGGTAACTCGTTTCAAATCAGTCAGAATCTATACACAACCGCAAATTCTAATTCCTTTCTTCACGAAGAGAACTAGAGCTCCCATGGGGATATGCGTTCTACGAATAAATCCCTTAAGCTTCAACTCTCAGAGCCATCCTATAAGGAGGAATGGAAACGGCTTAGTCCCCTGATCAAAATCAATGGTGAACTCCACTCTCTTTCCTCAAGGTAATCCCGCAATATCATGTTAGGAACAAGACCGGGAACTCTAACAACCGGAATCTCATCCACCATAGTCCCCTCCTTCCTTGTCTCCACCACATAAGCTAGATAACCTCCCCATTAACCCTACGTAGCATTCTCCGCTTGGCTATGGCGAGATCATATCAAAGATAACTTTTTACGCATTCCCATGAACTTTACCTCCAATTTCCCTGGCCTATGAAACTTTACTTCCTTTTTATAACAATCTAATGTGGCTCTATGGCGAGATAGCCAATCCATACCGAGAACCACATAAAAGTTCCTCATATCTAAAGCTACAAGATCCTCCAGAACTCCCGTCCCCTAATCAAGACTTTAATTATCTCTCGACCAGATAGCCTCGACCTCGCACCCTACTCTATAACCTTTACCCTTTGCTTTTCTTTCTTATCAGACTTACTTGAGCTCGCTGAGAAGCGTATGGTGCACTCCTCTACTTCTGCCACTCCTGATACTGAAGGCTGTGTACTTCGCTCGAACTCTCGCAGAGTGGCCCCAACCAAGTCCCCCAAATCTATTCTCGAGGAACAACTCCGACAAATGCACTATGATCCTGTCAGAGGTCCCGATAAAACCTTGCACTTCTCGTGACTTCATCCGCTTGAATATAGGGAACCAATCTAACTAATTATGAGAACTTCTTCTCATATTCTGACACTGACATGTTCTTCTGTTCTAATCTGAAGAACTCCTCAATTTTTGAATCTTTATGGCTCTGAGGAAAGAACCTATCAGTAAACTCTTGCTGGAATTGGTCCCATGATATGCCTTTAGGATACCTCCTCTCCACGGCATCCCACCAATCCTTAGCCCTGTCTTCCATCAGAAAACTGGAAAACAAGACTCTTTCGGGCTTCATCCGCATGTTCTCTATAACTCCGTAAACTTTGTTTACTTCCTAGCCTACCCATAACTGTAGTTACTGATCACCACTGCCAATATATGGCCCCATGCTACGCTCAGACTCTCTATCGACCTCCTGTGTTCTTCCGTGAACCTCTCTAGGTGGCGTGGAGGCTGTGGATCATCGATACGTCGCCATTTCCACTACTGAGTAACTGTGCCATGCTCGTCAGAACAATCGGCACTCGAGCTCCTTCCCTTGCCGCTCCGTGGATGGTTCAGCTTCCGACCGCCGCTAGAGGTATTGATTCATGGAGGCTGTGAGGAACCAACGCGTGCTCATCTCTCATGTGCATCGGCAGACGCCTGAACCTCGGAATGACTCTCTGACGCACTTACCGCCCTCTCTTCCCACAAGATTTACCAAAATCAATCGGCTTAATACTTTGAATTACTTCCATATGTATGTACTTTGAGCTCAACATGCATGGTTGCCAATATTTATACCGATATCACCTCTCGTATGGTATCATCTCTCCTCATGTCCCAGGTTATTATACAATCTCCGTCTCGATACCACGACACACCCCCACCCCTCTAGCGGCGGTGCTTCGCCAATTCAACAAATCCCCATCGTTCCTCTAACTAATTAAAAATCCCTGTGAAGCGAAGTCGTATTGTTTGCTTAAACCTCGTATAAAAAAAAATTTCTTTCTTTTTCCAACTTAGGATTTGGTAAAATCTTGGCAGCGGTAAAACCTCAAAGAAGATGACGGCTGCGTATAGATATATTCTAAATTTATATACAAATTTAAGCATTTTATCCCAATATGGTAAACTAACAACCCAACACATTCTCACAAGACTATACTATGTACATACATATGTTCCAATATACAAATTCAAAGTATTTTCCTTACATAATATTATTAATAACAGCACTTGTACAAATGTCAGGAGAATCCTAATATGCTCCAACGTCCGAGTGCCCTGTAATTTAAAAATAGTTTTAAAACAGAGTACAATGAGCTAAACGAAGCCTGAGTGTATGTTTTATAAAATGCTTCCTTTTCCTTTAAAATATCTCAAAACTATAAAACTCTCTTTTTACAAGATATTTTTTCCTGTAGTTTCTCATTACTTACTTAAAATTTCTAAAACTTCTGTATTTGTTTTCTTTAAAGTTTATAAAACTTTTAATACTATTGCTTGCTTTTAAAATTTAATACTTGTTTGCTTGCTTTTGCTTTTCTTTTTAAAAGCTTATAAAACTTTTCTCAATTCTCTCATTGCTTGCTTTACTCCTCGCTTTTGGTTTCTTTAAAATTTATAAAACTTTTATAAACCTCTTGTTTTAAAATTGTATAAAACATTTATCAAATCTTCTGTTTTTAAAAGTTTCAAAACCTTTCACAAACTCGCTTTAAAAGTTTCTCAAAACTTTTATAAAAATCTGAGCCATCAACTGCTCTTTTAAAATCACCATGGAGCTCCGGGTCAACTGGGACGTTTTAAATAACCACTGAGCCCTGAGCTCAACCAGATCGCTTTGAAATATGTACTGAGCCTCGTTTCTCAACCGCTTGCTTTTAAATCTCTACTTAAGCCTCACATCGTAAGTAACCAATGGTTGAATTTTCAAAATCGTACATCATGCTTATAAACATCTACCATCGAGGCCTATATCATTGATGTACCTCAGTGAACACGGAGCCCAGGCATCGACCGTTTCTGGGAAGGACCTGGTGGTCCGCATCACCTTCCCAGAATATGGTGGAATTGACCTGCGGTCGCCATCACCATGACTCAGCAGCGTTAACCTATATAATTTCAGACGCGCCACTGCCTTTAAACGCCATGACGCATGACCTAAGTTTACCGCCCAGTAAAACTAAATGCATGTATGATATCCTAACACCACCGCGGTACATCTAATTACCTTCCGACCAGATGTTTGCTAGAACTAGTGGATTTTAGTTAGGCCTGCTCTCTCACAAATATTCTTTGCTTGCTTGCTTATTTGCTTTTTTGAAATATGGTTTTACAATTTAAAACCATTGCTTGCTAAATTCTTGCTTGTTTTTCAAATACATGGTCAATAAATCAAAACCATTATTTATTTTGTTTTTTCACATATGGTTTAAAATCAAACCATTTACTTGCTTTTCAATTATGGTTTAAATCAAAACCATTTGCTTGTTTTTCAATTATGGTTTACAATCAAACTCATTAAATATCAAGCAAAACAAATTTTATAATATAATACACTAGTATTTTAAAATCGTTAACACTCACCTTTTCTCGCTTACCAAAACTTGAGCATGATTCCACAACTTTCACGCCTTTGCTTTTAGCTTACACATTTGATGTATTAGACCACATACGTCAACACAACCAACTAAACATTGTTCACTATTCACTTTGCACTATTCACTATCTGGCACGCGATGTATACGTATTATACGTATTCATACTCATTTATTATCTTTTTTATTACGTATTCATACGCGCATCTCACTATTTCACCTTAAAAAATCGCAATCCTCGTGATTTCGCATTCACGCGTAGCTCTCGCCGCAGAGTAACTTTAACTCGGGTCCGAAAATCTCCGACTCAAAACGCCAGAACTGGTGAAAACCAAAAATTTAGGATTTTCCGAATTTTACCCGAATCTCCTGCGTGAAACTCGTGTTTTCGTACCCACGCGTAGCCCCGCCGCCAGACAACTTTGTTCTTGTCCATGAAACTCAACGTCATATTTTCGTAAATACGAGAAATAAACCAAGAGCTAAATTTAAAAAAAACTCTCTCTCTCTCCTCTAATTCCCTACGATGTCCTGGTCCTCGTATGACTTTCGATAAGTTTTGATTTTATTATTATTATTTTTATTAAATGGGACTCGGGATGTCCCTTTTTCTTCCTTTTTCAAATTGTTTTCAAATTCAAACAATTTATTTTGTTCCTGCTTCAATTTCTTATCCTTAATCAATATTCTTTAAATATTTGTCACTAATTCTTCAAAATCCCGCTGCCTCACTCTACACTCGTCGCCTAGAAATTCGTAATATATTCCGATTGTCTCGGAATTCAACGAAACTTTTCTAGGTCACTAGATTTCATGACCTAACTTAACTACTACTGGGCTCTGTATTTCACATCCGAGAGATCTGAGAATTTTCGAGACTCGAACTATTTTCTTGGCAATTTATTATTATTATTTTACTATTTTAAACTTTCATTAATTATACTTTCACCCTCCACCTCCTTTAATTGCAAAAGTGTCACAATTCTTAAGGGTAAACTTTACAATTGTATCCTTTATTAATGGAACTCTCGTGCACATATGCGCCCCCATACAGCATATACCGTGCACCCTTACTCCGACTCGTGGTGTTACAAAGCAAGTCTAAGGACTATAACCGATAGAAAAAACATCCGAACTTAAATATAATAGTTATAGTTTTATTAAATAAAATCCATATGATTTTTTTTTTAATAAATATGACACACCCCACCCCCTACTATTCATAGTAGGCGCTTTAATCTACGTAAATTCCACTGCCGCTTCTAACAACTAGAAATTCCCGTGAAGCTAAGCCGTATTACCGGGCTGAAACTTCAGATAAAATTCTTCTTTTCTCATCTTATGATTTGGTAAAAATCTGCAACATATCACCGCATAAAGGATATATTCCAAATCTCGAGTACATAATTTACAGAATTTTTCCAAATACGGCTACTACAAAGAATATTCTTTCAAAAGAGCCTCAGGCTCAACACATTTTCACAACTACACTATGCACATACATATGCTTCCTCTATAAAAATTCAAAGTATTTCCTTACAAAATAGTATTAATTACAAAGATCGATACTAAAGTCAGAGAACTTACTATGCTCCAAATAATCGAGGATCGTGGCTTGGAAAAAATAGTTTTTAAAACAGGAAAATAATGAGCTAAAAGAGCTCAGTCTGTATGCCTTATAAAATGTTTGCTTTTTCTGAAAACATCTCAAAACTGTAAACTCTTTACAAGATATTTTCCGTGAGCCATTACATTTTGCTTGCCTTTGCTTTGCTTTAAAAGTTTATGTTCTTTTTTTTCAAATCTCTGCCATTGGCTTATGACACCTCAAACTGGGCCTACTGACCACCACAACCTACGGAATACAAGTGGATGTCACACCCGATCGCCACTCAAAATCTGGCAGAGTCTCCTTTATACTAGGAGCTCTACCCAAATACAACACCTGCATAAAACTTATCCCAACAGACCAATATAATCACAGCATGAGTAAACTACTACTGTGGGCCCAATAACAATACTCATCATAATATAAACCAACTATATCCAATAGTTTCAAAAGAGTTGTTCAATTGTCTTTTATACAACATATATTAAAATTCTAACATTCTAATACATGTATACGTCACAAGACCAAAGCCACAATCCGACTTTTCCAAGTCACTTCAGGGATTCAGCCGTCTCCCCTCGCGGCGCTCCCCCGTACCGAACATGTTCCCTCGACAGAGTGAGCTAATGCTCAGTAGTGAAATCACCCTAAGTGGGCTACTCTCCACTTAAGTGCATATGCAATGCTCCAAGATGAACACACATTCAAGCAAATTCATGATTCTACTTGAATGTCTAACTGCTCAACACATATCCCGAGTCCTCACCGACTCCCTCACACCTGCCTAAGCCATGTATGAGAAAAAACGGCCTAAACAAATATTTTGTTTATATTCAGGGTCTACGCTCCGATCTGCGAAGTTGACTGTCGGCTATATTTAGTGGACTACTCCTCCGAGATATATCAAATGGCCGCCTCCGACGATCGATATTTTATATGTGGACTACCCTCCGATGTATATCAATCAATTGCCTCCGACGATTGATATTTTTAGTACGGACTACCCCGATCATTATTATTATTTTTGCATTAACCCTCTAAACCATTCTCTTTAGAATTACCTCATGCACTCACTCTATCTCTCTAGTGGTGCCCTAGCATGTGGAAATGTATGATGCCAATTCCATTTCAATTCTATAAATACATAAATATATAAATATTGCATATATTCTACATAAATTCAATCACACAATCATGTTATGTACTTCATTTCATCACATCAAAATTAGCTCACGTACTAATGATCAAACACGAAAGTAATTTCACTTATAACATCACTAAATACATTATTTTCCTTCACAAAATTTATTTTGTGAACACAATGCTCTGGGTTCTCATCGTGGAGGCCTGTGTGGCTCTCTATCCGCATGATGCTAGCCCCGGATCTCGTGCTATAGAAGTCTCGGCGGCGAGTCATCCTACCGCGGCCCCCGCAAGCCGTGCCAGCTTCGTAGTGGCGAGAATGTGCTGACTGCCTCCATAAGAGCCAGGAAGTCCTCGCGTAGAGGGTAATATACTGCGGAGGTCGTAAGGAGGCTGGCTTCGTCCCGCCGCACGACCGAATCAGGGCATGGAGCCCTAAGTCCGTGGGAGAGGTAGAGGGCATCGAGGATCGGTGGTAACAGGTTTGAGCTACCGAGGAGTGGCCGGTGAGCCGAAGGACTGAGGTGATACGGTGGAAACTGGGCGGGAGGCCCCCAAAGATGCTCGGGTTTATGGATAAGTCCCGACGAGGATTATCATCGTCCGTTCGCCCGGCTCCCACCAGCGGGAAGGTGGAAAGAACGAGGCCTGGCCCGCCATCGCTCAATGGTAAGGATCTGGGCTCACACCGCGGGCCGGTTTCCAGATTTGAGGCTCTTCCGAACCCGATATGCTACACCCGACTATTACTAAAAAGACGAAACAGCATGTGTGGACTCGGCCGCCGCATTCTGGCGGCGGACTGGCCCTCAAATGGGATAATGAGGTCATAATCAACTCTACCGGGCTGAACCAGTATCCCTCTGAAATGCGATACAACACCTCTAAGATAACTCCTCTCCTCTGTACTGTATGCTGAAGTGGAAACATATTAGACCTCATAACGTGGTCTATCAGAAGCATACGCTGTGGAAGGTGGCACCTGTACAATACCGATCCACCAGTATCATCCATAAAGAGGAGTCGAACCATCTCTCTGGTCGAAGGATGGGGCTAATAGCCTATAATCTACAGACGCGAGCACCATGCGCATGGAGGGTCATAGATATCTGAGGCCCGAAGTATCCCCGGCCCGCGCCAATGTAGAAATGAAAGAAAGCAGCTTCAAGTTCACCTCTCGCCGGATGCCTACTCTGTGATAGAACTCCCCAGAACACCAGAGGATGTTAGGCACCGACGCGACACCACAAATGGCTCCCAAATGGTATCGCGCATGAGGAGCATGGACTCCTCGGCCCCGTCCCAAGCAGCGGCCTGAGATCATAGCACAACTCCCCATGATAATCTCTATCCCCTCGCAGCCTAACATTCCCGACGAGGTCGCATGGAAAGTAAGGCTCGCCGGGATGATGGACCCTGGGACAGTCCAGTTCCTAAGAACACCTGATAAGGTGGAGAGGGCGGGGCCCTAGATCTCGATGATGATGACTCCCGGCCCGGGAGTATCCGGCCCTCGTCGACTGGCCCTTCGGCCGGTCCTGGATGCAAGGAGCTTGGTGGCGGGCCCGACTCGATGTAGGATATCTCCTCTCGGGCAGAGGCCACGAGGAGGAACCCAAAGATCAACAATGGCTCGGGGCAATGGCAGCAGGGCAGCAGCTGGGCGCACAACAGGGCTCTAGGCTCACACTACTACGATCGCCGAGGGGCCAAGAATGAGGTCACACGCTATGCTCCAGCAGCAGGTGACCGCGCCATTTCGAAGAGGGGCCTACAAGCAGGAGATTCGCCCCGCGCACCCACCTAATCTATATGTGGGCTCCTCTCGTCTTCGCCATCTCCGAACCCGAAAGAGCGTACTAGATAAGAAGAGTTGAAATTCTTCTCGACACCGAAGGAGGATTCAGAAGGGTGAAAATGAAATGGGACTAGGTTTATAAAGGGATTAGGTAGTGGAAGATGAAGGGATAATGGCTTTATGACCATTAATTGATGGCTCAAAAGATTAGAAGAATTAATTTCAGGTGCACAAAATGGAGTCAGCAGAAACTATGAGTCAGCCGAGAGGAAGAGAATATTTTACACCACTGATAGATTGAGATCCCGCTTAAAAATTGCAGTTGCATTTGTGTTGCAAAAATTGGCAGAACACAAAATTTTGAAAATTCTCAGTTAAAATTTGATTTTCCCTGGAGCACCTGTAACAAAACAAGATAAAAAATTATAAGAAATTAAGCTAGAAAGATAAGAAAATTTACAAACTTTGGCAATTAAAGGGGTTTAATGATGAGCCTAAACTAGAAATTGAAATAAAACAAAACATAAATCTAACTAAAATTTAGAGTGGTTTTCAAGTTCTTGCTGGAACCACTCCCTGCAATGCTGATAAGAGACTTCAAGGGGGATCAAGGAGGAGAGGCTCCTCCAAGCTTGCAGTGAGGTGGACGGCAGTTGAATTCAACTTCTGCTCCTTATTGTCAAGCATTATGCTGTCTGGTGGTGTTAGTGGCATAAAAGATGCAAGGTGGCTGATTGTTGCAGTTGATCCTTCATCAAATGCTTCTTCGTTTCAACACCTTTTCGCATAGTTATGAATACCGGCTTTCCTTCACTTCTGTGCCACCTCGCATACTTTCCGACTTCGCTTCCTTGTCCCAGCCGGCTTATCCTTGTTACTTAGATGAAAATGTTGAGCTCCAGTCATGTTACAAAGGTGAGCTTCGCACTAATCCCATTCCCAAGAATTGATTATGCGATTAGCCGTGGTAAAAATGGCCTCCAAGTATGATGCGGGCACTTGGTGAGGGTTTCAGCGATTGGTTCTCAGATCAAGAACCACAAAAATCCACCGACAATAGAAATATCCACTTTACCAAAACATCCTCCACTATCCCTTTGGTATTTTTACTCACCGATCCGCAAGGATGTATGCTCGGGTAGCTTCCGCTCCTCTGCATCTAATCGCTTATACATCGTATAAGCCAAGAGGTTGACATCGCTCCTGGGGATCTCAAAGAATGCCTTGTCTATACAGGTCCCTCCAATGTTGACTGAGATGGTGGGCTGTATCCTAATCTTGTGATTTCAACAAGGTTTTGTACCGATGATGTAGCTTACTGCTCTCAGTCAAGCAAGGCCTTCTTATTAATGCCCAATCCCTTGGATGTTGCATAAGTCCTTTAGAATGAATAGCTAAGTTGGAACCTCGTTTAATCATATCAAGCAAATCCGGATGTTCACCTGAATGCCTGAGCACCTCAAGGCCGCCTTCTAAGAGCCTTCGCCTCCCTTGTCGGGGGAAACCCGGGCATGCTTACTTCACGTAGTCTTTCGATGATTATATGTCTCAGCCCCCTTTCTCCCGTTTCGCTTTCTCCCACAGCTCGACATTGGTCGCTTCAATTTCTTACCACTCTTTAAAGTGATAATGGCTTGACTTTATCCCTTTTAAAGGCAGCTCGCTGAGGAAGTTTAATTCATGTACTCCCTTGATCGCGCTCGACGGGAACCCTTCTCTCGCACTTTCGCCGTCAGTTTCCAAGCCACTAATGGTTGATCACATGGTATCAATTTTTTGATTTAGCTTTGTGATGCCCTTCAACTTTTCATTAATGGAGTTTGTAATCTTTTCTGGGGCCTTTTGGTTTATCCGAGCATTGATAGCTTTCTTTCGCTTCCTCCACAAAATTCCTTACCACTTTGCTCAAATTCATGATAGCTTGCTCCACAGGTGAAGAAGCTGGATACGTCGTCGCCGAGAAGTGGATCCGCACTGTTGTCGCCGAGGTGCCCTCGGGGGCATATACGGTGGGGCTTGCTTCAGGCCAAATTTGGGTGGATTCTTCCAGGTTAAGGTTATAAATTATTACCATCACTGGGCATCATTTGGTGCTATTTGACCCTGACACTTGCACTTTCAACCATTAAAATCCCTTCTTGAGGAGAAATTGGACAATGTTCCGCTTGATGACCGGTGGGTGGCGAATTAAAGCATGGTTAGCTAGGCATAGTTTCCTCGTGCTTGCTGGTACCTCTGGTGGTTTCTCACGCTCCGGTTCTTCCGTCCTTATGTTTAAGGGTGGACAACAGCACAGTTCCACTTCTCTGTCGGTGCATAAATGCCTGCCAGGTTCTTTGTTGGTCTCATCCTTTCTACCTCCCTTGGGTTCGGCTCATCCCATCCTTTAGAAGTTTCGGCCACGTAGTTCAAAAAGTCCATGGCTTCATCAGGATTTTTGCTAAGAAAGTCCCTTCCACACATGGTCTCTAGGAGTTGTTTCATGGAAGGGGACATCCCATCGTAGAAATGGTTCTGACATCCATGTATCAAAGAAACCGTGATGAGGCGTGCAATGATGGTCTCAAGATACCTTTCCAGTATTTGATAAAATCTCTCAACATCATGAAGTGCAAGGTATAGATCTTCCTCTTCGGGTTGTTGGTCTTATGAGCATTGAAGAACTTCTTAGTGCTTTATTAACTCGGCCCAATTCCTAATGGTCATGGCCTTGATGAGTTAAGCAATTTTGGCTTTATCCTTGAGGTGAAAGGGAAGGCTCAGCAGGCAAGTCCATGTCAGATGCACCTTCTTTGAGCGTAATGCAAACCTCCTCGTCAGTATATGCGTGTATGGATTTTCCTTTTCCATACCATGAAGGTCGGGAGCGGGGGCGCAATAGGGTCTCAACGCCCGTCCTGCAGCGGGGGTATTATGCATGGTGCACTGCGCGGAGGATGGATGTGATCCTCATTGATCTATATGCATTGGGTTCCGGTGGGCCCTGTTGTCTCTTGCTGTTCCTCGAATTTAGGGTCTCCATTTGATTGGGGTGTGGCTAACTACGACCTTCTTGATCAAACACCTAGCCTCTCAGTCTGCCCCTACAGTGTTTTACGTCCCATTTTGCATAAGCGCTATGATCACACCAAAAAGCAAGAGAAACCAACAAAAGCAGTGCTACAAAGGTTGTGGTTAGATGAAATCAAAAGCGATATTAATTGCTACGCACGGGAGTCTTGAGCTCGGCGGTGAAATTTTCAAATTACATGGGTGAGCTACCGTGAGGAAAATTGAATAAAATAAAAAAGAAATGAGATAGCACCAGTAGTTGTGATGTGAATCACAAGTCCACTGCTTTCTCTTCCACTAGAGGCACCATCGACAAACGGCGCCAATTGGTCGTTCCAAATTCGGTATAAGTGTTCGGAATCAACAAAATTTATAACCTAAGTTCCTACTGCGTGTAGCAAAGCTGCGCGGTATAGTGGCTCTAGAGTCGAACACAGGGATGGGTTTTCTTCGTGAGAGAGGGGTTACAGTGCATTGAAAATGGTGTTTTCTCCTTGGATTAACAGGGTGTGTGTAAAACAGTGTGTGTGAATGGTTGCAAGCTAAAATAACATAAGTAAAAATTAAAAGAGAAATCCTTGAAGTCTTGGGCCATTGGGTTTAGTGTTCTAGGTTAACCAACATGTCTTCGGGTCTATATCCTCGCATTTGGGAGCGTAACATTTAGTCACTTCAGGCTGGATCTTAACGCTTTTTAAAACCTAAACCTAATAGCTACCTTGTTGAGGTTAGCATCTTATTAGGCAAAAATGTACAAATGGTGAAAAAACATATAAAAACCCTACCCCCACGATAGTGTAGGAAACAACTAAGCTGAGCCTCAATGGATCTAATGAAAGTATCCATTGAACCCAAGAAACTTGCCAAATACACATTAGGGAGCATGCTTAGGTTTTAACCACCGAGTGAAATCTGAGAGCACAAATACCTAAAATGCAAACATAGAAAAACATGAGACATGCAGCTAAACCTAAAACAGCACCCAGTGGCTTCCTCTTCAGGATCGGGAGATTAGCCAAGCATCCCTTGATTGGTCATCATCAAGGGGTGTTTGGCAACCACGAAAATGAAAGAAAGTGAAGGGAGAAGAAGAAAATCGCAGCCGGCGGGAGGAAGCCGTGTACGATTGGTGTGATTTTATGATTTGATGTCTTTCTTACAAGCATGGATTGAGCTTATATAGGCTCGATAAAGGAAATTACAAAATTGTGCTAAAGAAACAAAATTACAAAGGCGAGCTTGTATTAAACCACCAATCAAAAGCGGTGGAGTCGCGGGTGAGAGAGTCTTTGTGACCCTGCGAGAATTTCGTGAGGCTGCGAAAGTCGCACCTATGAGAAGTCGCAGCACTGCGAAATTTAGCGACTAACGAAATTTGCCGGGTTGCCAAACCCTGCAACCCCCGAAATTTCTCTAGATTGATCCTTGATCTTGATAAGTTCTTTCAAAAATTCCTCCCGAGTTAATCATGAATCGCTAAATTCAGCTCGGGCTCGATGTGTTTAAGTCAAATTGAGAATTGTGAGACATTCTGACTGAAACTACCCAACCGAGCTACAAAATGTAATCGAGTAGCAAAGCGGGGACCCTCATTACAACAATTGGGTTGTGAGTTCAGTTAGTACACAAAAGTATATAAAACCTATGATGAAAACAAGGCTCGATATTGCATATTTGGAGTGCTTAATCAAGTCGGTAGCTCATTTGGAAAAACATCCAGCGTACTACGCCAAACCACTTTCGAGGTAGATCTAAGTACGGGTCTCACCTCGTCCTCTGGGGGTAAGGCTCATTGCTTGACCCACGGTATCCACGACACTAGACTAAATTATCTTGTCTTGGGAAAAATTGTCATGCTTGTCTCCTGAAATACCACACGATTCACGATCCTGGCGTGTAGGCGGTAGCCCTCTACGCTCACAATCGATATTATTGTATAAGTACATCGACGATCCATGCAGGGATGACATCGAACTCACGACATGTCCATGATCATGAGTCCGTTGTGAGTAGAGTCCGAGATCTAACTGCCCGACCACGACATATCATCCCTATTCTCTCCTAATCCATGAGGAGAACTCACATACAAAGGCTCCTCTAAGGTCTCGACCTCTGGCCGAAACTCATTTGATTGATGCGGCTTGATGAGCAGATGCGGCCTTGCGAATCAGGCAACACTCACAGCCCGTGGCGAGATGAAAAAATGTACCTGTATAGTAGTGATCTGTGACTCGGTCTGCCGGTGTGATGCGTAGACACGCCTGAACCCACGATGTCTCTGCTGTGGGCCTCATTCCTCTACCTCCTGCCACGCCTCGGCCTCCGAGCATGGGTGTAAATGTGAGGTGCAGGTGGCTCCCAGAGCCCAAGGCGGCTCCTGCGACTTGTCTTGTCTTATGGAGGAGCGTGTTGTATCCTCTCACGTCACCTTCACTAAGCTGGGCTATGTCCTAAAACCACGGGATCCTTGTCTGGGGAATGATCCCTCCTCATGTGTCAGTCTGCGACAATGGTAGGATACCATGCGCCTGCTGACCGACAACTCTCATCAGATCCTGAATGGGATGGCGCGACTCACAGGAACCTCATGAACTAAGCTCTCTACCTCTTTCTGAGCGGAAGAGGCGTATCCCTTCCTCTTGCTACTAGCACATCCGAGTGCTCAAGGCATCCCCATTTCGCTCTATGGTGTATCCCAATATAGAGTCCCATCTGTAGGCGAAGTCCTACTGATCACAGCGAATAGACGGCTTCATCCCCATTCTCAAATCTCTGCTTTGGCCATGTACGCGGCCACGTAATCAACAAACCGGGCTAACTCTTTTGTGAATCAGCCACGTAGTCCATCACCAGTCATCGCCCCTGCCCCGGCTCTAAGAACTCCTAAGCCTTCGCGTGCCTCGCAGTATTCGGAAAATACTTACCCATGAGCAAACTCTGAAACTCTGCCATGCCATAACCTCTAAGTCTCCTGAAAGTCCTAGCCCATCTCCACATACTTGGGGCCTCGCCCTCTAGCTAGAGATAGGCTAACACAGATCACGAGTACCGTATCGGGTGATCTCAGCCTCAGTATTAGTGCAACTTGATGGTGCAGACATGGTCTCACTTCCTGTGAATGTCGGAGGATGATGCTCCCTAAACCTCTAGAGGTTACTAGGACACCTTTGTTACCTCACATCTTTGGCACGTGCGATAGCGGCCGGCTGCGGCACCCTCTGATCTCGTGAGGCTGGCGATCGACCTCTTGGCGGGCTGGTCGAATGTCGGTGGTGCTGACCCGGTGCCACTGTGGGCGTCCTCTACGTCCGCAGTCAGCTACTAGCCATCTACACAATTAACATGGTAGTTAAATCTCAATACAGTATCTCTAAGGTATCAACACAGCCCCGAGACACTAATCATACACATAAGTCAGTGTATTCACATTGTCTTTGCATTTTACAGTGTCTGAGGCAATCCAATTTTGCATTTAAAATGTGTTTACAAGCAAAATTTATTTTAGAAAATTTCATTTTAAAATTTTATTTTCAAATTCGATTTTTATTTTATTTTATTAATTTAATAAAAATTCAAAACATTTATATGAATAAGCCATGGAACCTGGTTCACAACCATATCCAAAAATCGACTGGGGAACAAGATTCTGGGGTCAAACCGGCCAAAAATGTGTTTCTCTAGTGCACCGAGTGTACGCCCCCCGCTGCCCGCCACACGCCCACCGTGGCGCCGCGCCCGCGCCCGTTACTGCGTTGCACTCTGGCCTCCGGCCGCGCTTCGCAGCTCGCAGCCGCTTCAAGGTGGCGTTCCGCCTCTGCCGCGCTCGCCGCCTCAAGCGCCGCCGCGCCCGCATTGCGGTAGCCGCGGGTTCGCTGGCCGTGTCAGGGCACTCACAGGCCGCGACATTACGCCCGCCAGCCCCACCGCCTCTCGCTGCCATTAACACAATTTTGTATCACGATACACTTCTTCCTCAGCCTAAGCCTCTCTTTTCTCAATACAATCCCGCACACAACTTCTAGCCTTCCAGCCTCGCCTCACAATACGGCCAGGTATTGCAATACAATTTTTCTTCCCAACCAACTACACACTCCTTGTAAATACAATCTTCACAGATGCAACACAACTTCTCAGCCTCAAGCCTCTCTTCTCGTAGTCACAAAAATCAGGCTTCAAAATACACCCTTTCAACACCCACTCAACTCGCAATGCAATCCATCCACTATACACCTATAAGGTTGCATAATATACAATATAAGTGTATTGTAATACAAATTTTCTTACATTACACTGGGGCAATAGCCCAACTCAAATCTACAAGCACTTATATTTTTTCATTTTCTTGAACACTCAAATAAATTTTATAAAAATTTGTTTTACCCCATTTTTTCTTCTTCAATTTTACAACTGAAACTTAGAAATTTATTTTCTTCTCATAACAAAATAAATTTATTATTTTCTTTAATTTCTTTTTCCGCCTTTTACAATCGTAGTGTCCTCGTGCACTTTTTTTTTCATTTAATTCGGAAAATGGTCTAGAATTTCCTCAAGCCTCTTTATACATTAATTAACCCTGTTCAACCCTCAATTTATTAAAATTGATTTCATTATTCAATTAACAAATAATAAAATTTATTCAAATTTATTTTATTTCTTTTCTTTGTTCCAATTTTCACACACACCGTAAAATCACTACCTTCATTTTCTAACACATCCATACAAAAAGGGTTACTAAGAACACAACATCATAACATATCACAATCATGATCACACATCATTCATGTTATGCATATTTTTCACACAACATAATTATCAAATCACACAAAACACATCAAATACATAAAGTAAAGGTCCTAGTTTTTCAGTCCCGTGATTTCTAGGTAATCTCATACGAACCCAACATCGAACCACACCTAGTGGTGATGTTTCATACTCCATCATATTCCAAGCCCAAATCCTCAATCTTTGTGTTTCCATATACCTATACTTCAGTTAATCAAACCACCGCGGTGATGATACCCAATCCCGCGAGTCTGTAGGTATTCAGATACCCAAGCCTCCGACACGTCGTGACACCCCCAAATCATCCTCCGCTTGATCTCACCACAACTCATGAATACAAGTGGATGCCCAAAGTTACCCGACGCTACTTATGTGTGTACTCCAAGGTAGTCTCCTCAGCTGCAGCCTCTAACGCAAAATACAACACTCCGCATAAAACCCGTCCCAATTCAATATATAATCACAACATGAGTAAACGACCACTTCGGGGCCTCCAATAACAATACTCATCATAACATAAACCAACTATATCCACACAAGCCTCAAAGATGAATCAATTCTCTTTTATGCACAATATTAAAAATCTGTGATTCGAATACATGTATACGTCACAAGATCAAAAGCCAATAATCCGACTTTTCTTCTCTGTCACCCCAGATTCAGCCGCTTCCCTCGCGCTCCCGAACCTCGAAAAATATACCCCGACAAGCGCGAGCAGCTAATGCCCGACAGCGGAATTCACTCCTAAACGGGCGCTAATCTCCACTTGCGCATATGAAATGCCCAAAATAAACACACACATTCAAGCAAAATTCATGATCCTACTTGAATGTCTAACTCCTCAACACATATCCTCGAAACCTCACTACTTCACACCCTAAGCCAAAGTGTAAGGGAGAAAAACTAGTTTCAAACAGTGCAGAGTTTTTGTTTATATTTCAGGTCTACCCTCCGATCGCAAAGTAGGTGTAGTGGTGGACCGTTCCGGTTATTTATGGACTACCCTCCGAGATATATCAATTCAGGTCGCTCTCGACGATTGATATTTTGGCAGGATTACCCTCCAATGGCGTCACTGGTCGTCTCGACGACGATATTTCAGTATGTAATTACCTCCGATAGTACTGAGTTATTATTTTTTATTAACCTCCAAATACTTTCTTCTAGAATTACCTTCATGCACTCACTCCTATCTCTGGTGGTGCCTCAAGGCATGCGTGGAAATGCATGATGCCACCATTTCTCATTCTTCTATAACACATGTAAATATATAAACATGCATATATTCACATAAAATTCAATCACATAATCATGTTATGTAATTTTCAGCTTCATCATCAAAATAACACGCGCTAACGATCAAACACACACACACTCTACTTGAATTACTCAACCAAACACATTATTTCACAAAATTTATTTTGTGAGCACAATGCTCGGGAATAGTGAAACCCTCGGTTACTACTCCCGACAAATCACAAATCATCAATTCCACTTAGTGAAACCCGAAATTCAGGGCCACCCGTGGACCAATATCACAACATGATTTAATGCATAAATCATGACACAAACAAAGCCTCGCCCACGACAACTGTGTGAATTGTAAAAATGGTCGGGGTCCGGTAACAATTCGATCTCTGAAGAGATTTGACCGATCAAACGGCCTCACGCCTCATTCAACTCAAACATTAACATATTGCGCTCTGCAAACGGTTAATAACCCTGGGCGGGAGGCATGTTTCTTACACGCGCGCTGTGTGTGTGCGTATGTGTAAACCCCTACCTCTCGTAGCTCTGAGGAAACTCCCCTAAACCGGCACTCCACGTGAAGCCCTCTCTCTCGCAGAGCGTGCTTCCTTCTTGCCTCGAAGATCGCCAGACGCTTGATCACAGAGGCGTTTCTTAGAGAGAAGCTCGAGGCCTTCTCTAAAATTGTCCAAGTCCGCTATTGCACTTCCTCTTCCAATTCACGTTTTGCTTTTTGCTTTTGAATAAGGCGAAGAACACTATTCCCATTCCGCCTCTTTCCAACTTAAAACAATTCTTGTATAATACCAATTATGTCTTTCTTTCCCGCTTTTGACATCTCAAGACACCATTCGCCATTCCATTTTCATCATTTCCTCTCTTACTCATACCAATTTATAGTACATGAGTGTTTGTTATATGTGACACGCTCGTCGCATCAAAATCGCTTTACGACAATCTCGAAACGCGACATGCCTAAAAAAATGTGCCAATCGACCGTCTCACCCTACGAAATTTTACAAAGTTAGCTAGATTTTTTGAGAGACGATTCTTAACGGTGTAAATCTTCTTTAATATTTCACATCCGAGATCTAGAGAATAAATTCTAGATTTTTAACCGAAATTAAAATTTTGTAACCGAAATTACGATTTTGCCCTTTTTCCAGAAATTGGAATTTCTCGGGTCTTACATGCTTTACCTTGCTTTGCTTTAAAAGTTTATAAAACTTTTCTCAAATCTCTTGCTTTAAAAGTTTATAAAACTTTTCATAAACACTCCGGGAGTAAGGTGGCTCAACCGCTTTAAAATAAAAACGAGCCCCGGGCTCAAACCGCCATGCTTAAAAATAAACACGAGCCCCAGTCACAACCGCGTGTAATCGCTGGTTGATTTTTCAAAACCGTATAAAATATGCTTATAATCATCAACCACCGAGGCCTTTCCCGCTGTTGTACCCAGCGAACACGGAGCCTGGGCATCGATCGTGCCATGGGGCCTTGACCTGGTCCGCATCACCAAAACGACCGACCTCGGGTCTCCATCACCATAATTTAGCTAACGCGTTAACCCTATATACTCCAGTACGTGCCACGGTCTCCTTTAAATGCCATGATGCATGAACTAAGTTTGCCGACCAGGCAAATCTAAAATGCATGAATGATATCCTAACACCACCGTACCACGCCTAATACCTCTCGACCAGATGCTTTCTTAAAACCGTGACTCGCTATGCCCGCCAAAATATACTCTTTGCTTGTCATTTTCAAATATGGGTGGTTTTACAACTCAAGTTCATCGCTTGCTTTTAAAAAGTAAGGGTTGAATACATCAAATCATCATTTATTTAGCTTTTCATTACTTATTTGCTTTTCACATATGGTTTAAACAAACTATTGTCGTTTACTAAACTCATTGCTTGCTTTAAAATATGGTTTACAATCAAAACCATTAAATACCAGTGTAAAACAGTTTATAATACTACACTAGTATTTGAAAAATAGGTTTAGAACACTCACCTTTTTGTTTACCAACACTTGAGCACGACTCCACAACTTTCCCGCCTTTGCTTTTAGCCTATACACACTAAACGACGGCGAAAAACATTAATCGCCCCACGTAATCGCATTAAACTTAACGTACTTCCATGTGACCTTCACTTTAGTAACTAGCCTTACCATGCTCAACGACCTCGCTTGCCGAGGCGAAGTAGGTATGCTACATTTTTCATTGAGTTCCAATCTTCTTTTAAACCTCTCTTAATCATTTACTAAGTTCTATACTAACGATGTATGAATTTTAAGCTAACTATAAATTATCACAACTGCATTTTGGAAGT
Organism: Tetrastigma voinierianum; assembly: GCA_016808115.1. NCBI lineage: Eukaryota > Viridiplantae > Streptophyta > Magnoliopsida > Vitales > Vitaceae > Tetrastigma > Tetrastigma voinierianum. The sequence continues at coordinate 79,933 of JAEQBH010005658.1, forward strand.
CAGGGTATCGCACTAATATGTTTGGTACCGTACCAAACATTATTCGCATGGTGGTACCGTACCACTTGTCTTGGCAGCAACAACAGCCTGATGGTGGTACCGGTACCACCCTGTTTTGGTACCGGTACCACTTCGTGGTTTTGCCTAGAAATGCTATTTTTGCCCTCTTTTGGTACCATATTTCTTCATATAACTTCTCTATTCCATAATACCTCAAAAATCAACATGGAATCTAACTCAAAACAACTCCACAACACTTGAATTGGTGATTTGGAACTTCTTATAACCAACCCTAGGTAAAAATTCTAAGAATTCAACCCAAGGTCCACCAATTCATACAACCCATAGAATTATGATGGATTCCATGTTTATTCTATATCAATTAAGGTTTTACCCACAAAACTTCAAGAATTCTAGGGTTAATGTGATCTCTCCACAAAACCCTAAAACAAGGAGCAACTAATCTCCATGGAAAATTCATACCAAAAACCCTAGACATCCAAAAGACACATGATTCAATACCTGAAATTCTTCCCTTTCTTCTCCTTCTCCTTCTTCCTCTTCTCTTCCTTGCTCTATTCTATCTTCTCCAAACGTGGAGCCCTAGCATAATAAGACCAAATGAGATTTTTGTTTATCTCATCCCCTATTTATAGTCTCAACTTTCCTTTAATTAGCATTTGGTCCTCCATCTCTCAACAATTGCACTTCAACTTTTGTTATTTCTATTTTGGCATACTATCTTCTTTGCTTATGACCTTTATGTCCCATTTTGGCCAATTACAATTTTACCCTTGTTCTAATACACAATTTCCGGGTTCTATAAATTTATCATTTCACATATTTCTTCCAAAAATACTACAGTGGCACTTAGTGCTTATATGTGCTCCTATGGTTACATGCACCGTATTAACTTCCTGACTGGTGTTACAAAATACATATGATATTTAAATATAGAAAATATAATTAAAATGTGCAAGAATATCCATATTTATTTTATAATTAATTATGTTTTTCGTATATATTAGTATGAGATTTTTCTAAAAATAAAATAAAATAATATATATTTAATAATTATTCATAAGTTAAATCAATTATTTATGTTTTCAAGAACTATCTATTTTTAATTTATTTGTGAGAAACTTCTAAAAACCTAGAATAGAAGTTAAAAGACCCACCCAAACTAATTTCACATATGCTACAAAGTCTATTATATTCATATACTATAATCTCTCATTTATATTGAGAATTACATTCAAATAGGGCTTAAAAAAGAATTATCAAATGTGGGGATATAATCTAAAATGGGATCTAAAGATGATGAAATAAAATTGTTTGAGAGGTCGGAATAGGAATATGGAATCAGAGACGAGATAGGTGTGACGCCCCAAAACCGGGGTATCCGTTGACAACCCGTCAACCCGCGGAATACTCGTGAATGTCGGGTAACCCGACACCACTCACGAAAATCGGGCAGAGTCTACTTTGCACGGGGAGCCCTATCCAAGGTACATAACCTGTCCCAACAATCAAAATGACCTCACCGGGTCCACATGCGAGTAAAATAACTGGCCACTTGGGCCCTTGCATCAACACTCACAAAATATATCCTAACTATATACAATAGTTTCAAGAGTTAATAAATCACTCTTACCAAACATACATCAAAAGTTTACAATTTTAATACATGTTATACAAATGAATACCCAAAGCCACAACTGCTTCTTTCAAAATGCGCCTAGCTAAATGGGCCATCCCGTGAACACTCCCTGCACCAAATGGTGATCCGGCAGAGCAAAGCCCGTGAGAGATAATTTCCTACATGGGCTACTCCCCACCTAAGTGCACATGCATGGCAAACAATCACATTCAAGCAATTTCATGAACTCACTGAATGTCTACATGACCAACCCATGTCCGGTCCTCACCGACTCCTCATGCCTAAGCCGAATGCGAGTAAAATCACCGTTTTCAAAACAAAACTTGTTGTTCTCGAAAACACACTACCGAATTTCGGTAAAAGTATTGGACTACCCTCCGAGGCGAATGTGTTAAAGAACCTTCATAAACAATTCATGGGCTCCTCCAATGTGTAATTGTTGGACCATCTCCCAACACAATTCTCCGGAAAATCATCAATTGAAATTTCTTTCAAACTGCAAACGCTTTTTCGTGTCTCATGTCATGCACTCACACCTAATATTCTAGGCTGCCTTAGTGCATATGGAATGCATGATGCCAATCCCAATACATTCATGCTAATATATTCACATGCATATATATTAACATAATTAAATCACATAAAAACACGTTATAAATCATAAATCTTCCATTACACCAAAATTAGCTTCACATGGGCTAATTAATAAACACAATCAATTCATTTTGAATCACCTGTAATAATGTAAAATTCACACAAAATATTCACGCTACTATTTACATAAACAAGGAAACCTTCTGGTGGCACCGTTCACGCCACACAAATGTGAATTTTCTCCACTTGCTCAAAGCTTGAGACCGACCTCACTGGGCTTAAAACAAGTCTCAAAACATCTTAACCATTTACACTCCATTTTAGCCGAAGAATAACGGCAGGAAAAGATACCTACCTTCTCAGTCACCGGAACTCCACCAAGGTGCCCACGCGTAGTCCTCGCCACGTAGAGCAACTTTGCTTCTTGCTCCGTCGAAAACCGATGGTTCGATCGATCGAAAACCTAGAGAGAAGGAGCCTTCTCTCTCTCTAAAAACACAAAATCTGCACCTACTGCATCCCAATTCTTCATTCTGCACGTTTTCTCCTTTTTCCATTTGAGAAGACAACTATTCAACATTTTGTCTTATTATCTCACATCACTCTAAAATTCCCTATAACCTCTTAGATTTTTAACACTTGGCACAATCTCGATCGTCCATTTCCATCATCTCTCTACTCATGCAATATATGTCACATGAGTACTGGTTATAGGTGACTTTTGTCACATCACATGTCGTTTCATGGCACCCGATACTCGACGCCTCGAAAAACGTGTAAATTCGACCGGTCTCGAATTCACAGTGGCGCAGGCATGAACCAGAGAAGATCCCTACCTCTTGAATTGTCAAACCCGTCAAACTGTCCACGCGCAGCCTCTCGTAAAGCAACTTTTGCTTTTCGCTTCCGTCGATAATCGACGGTCCGAATGGCCGTAAATTTAGAGAGAAGCCACTCTCTCTCTCTCTAAAATTCAAAATTCCCAGGTTATTGCATCTTTTGTTCCAGCACGTTTTTGGTCTCCTTTTTGTTTGAGAAGACAACTATAAAAGTTTTCGGTTTGCGGACGCCCCAAATCCTCGGGTCCGTCGACCACCCGGCCAACCCGCGTGAAACACTCGCGAATGCCTGGATGAACCCGGCCCCCACACGAAAATCGGGCAAAGTCTCCTTTGTACGGGGAGCTCTACCCAAATACAACACATGTCCCAATCAACGTTCACAAGATACATATATGAGTAAAAACGGCCTCATGGGCCCATACTACAATAATCATCATCAATGTAAACCAACTATATCCAATAGTTTCAAGAGTCAAAAGTTTACTCTTATACAACACATATTAAAATTCTAAAATTCTAATACATGAATACATAATGATAACAAAGCCACAACCCGACTTTCTTCTCAATTTCGGCCTCTATGATGAGCCGTCTCCTCGTGTGCTCCCTGTACTTGAAAAATATGTTCCCTCGACATGGTGAGCTAATACTCAGTAGTGGAATCACCCTAAATGGGCTACTCTCCACCTAAGTGCATATGCACACTAAAGAAAACATAAGATTCAAGTAAATGGCTGATCCTACTTGAATGTCTACTCCGTAACAACTCATACTCCCGAGCCCACCGACTCTCTCACACTTACCTGTTACGTATGAGAAACATTATTTTCACTGTAGATATTTGTTTTGGCTTATGACTGTCCACTCCGAGGCAGTGGGACCGACCGATGTTATATTTAGTGGACTACCCTCCGAGATATATCAATTGGGCCGACTCCGACGATTGATATTTCATATGGACTACCCTCCGATAATTATTATTATTAGTCAACCTTCCGAAACCATTCTCTCAATAAACCATCTCATGCACTCACTCCTATCGTTCTAGGGTGCTCCCAAAGGCATACCAACGACGACGCCAATTCCAATATTAATTATTATATAACTCATGTAAATATATAATCATGCATATATTCACAGTACTTGAATCAAACATGTCATGTAATTTCACAATCCATTACATCAAAAATATCGGACTAATATCAAACACGAAAGCACCAACTTGAATTAATTGCACCAACACGTTTTCACACAAAAATTAATTTGCAGTCACAATCACATATCAAAGAAGTCCCCTGTGAGCAAAGTATTGTTCCATCCATCATCAACCATCTTGCCTACTTAACCGAATTTCATGGTCATTTCCTACTCACACATCACAATACAATTTAAAGACACCTTCAACAGACCCATAAACAGCCTTCCAGATAAGTCGTGGAATATCCATTTAAGCCTCAGTAATTTTAATAATTTGATCCAAAGTTTTGGACTGATCAAATAGTCAGCTCAAGGCCTCGTAAACAACTCGGGCATCATAAATACACTTAAACAAAGTGTAAAACCCAAATAGGATAAAACCTCTGACCACACCCGAGCTTGTCGAACTCCTAAACCTGGAGTCCACACGTAGTCTCAAGATGCAACAATAACTTTCCTTCTTACTCCGACGACTTCCGACTGGCCTGATTGACACCCAGAGAGTTTTGCCGATATTTCAAAACAAACGAAAATGGCTACTACATCTTTTTCCCCTTCTCACATTTTTGGTCTTTTGTTGGAGAAGACAGCCACTATTCTAACTTTTGTCTTATTATCATTTAAGACAATTTCTATAATGCCATATATGTCCTTACTCTTGGATTTTCGACATTTGGTACTATCTCGGCCTTCCATTTCCATCATTTCTCTACTCATGCAACATGTATAACATGTGTACATGTTATATGTGACTTTTGTCACATCTCAAGTCTTTTTCTAAGACCTAAACTCGATGTCTCGAAAACGTGTACCCGATTGTCTCAATTGGCGAAATTCGACGTGCAAGCTAGATTTTGCGAGACGATTCCAACGGTGAAATCCGTTTCGTTATCCGAGATCTAGATAATAAATTTTGGATTTTTAACCGAAATTACGAATTTGACCTTTTTTCAGAAATTGAAATTTCTCGGGTCTTACAGTCTTATTCAATTAACAATTCAAAAATTCTCAATGTGTCCCTAAGTTTTGGATTTTTGACACTTGGCACAATCTAGGTCATTCATCTCATCCTCTCTCTAATCATGCAACATGTGTCACATGATTACATGTAATAGGTCACTTTTGTCACATCACATGTCTCTCGTAACCGGTTTTACGATACTCCGACATACACCCGAGTTCTAAAAGTGAAATTTACCGCCTGTGTGTCTGTCAAATTCATGGTAAATAGATCACAGACGATTCCAACGGTGAAATTATTTTCGTCATCCGAGATCTAGAAAAATTTCGGATTTTGACCGAAATTACCGTTTTACCATTTTTCAGAAAATTGGAATTTTCTCAGGTCTTACAATATTAATGGAGTTACCATCTCCTATACGCAACCTAGACCCTTGTGAAAGGATGCCTTGTGGTGACTATATACTCTTCCATATATAGTCTCTGAACCCAACCAAGCTAACAAAAAATCCCCTTGCATAAAGTATTTAGCTTTGATCGATCGACTAATTAGAGTATGTGGTTTAGAAATTAAATTTCATCCATGCTTACCCAACAATGCAAGGTTAAAAGAGCAAAAGTTTCGAAAACCAATACCTCCTTGTTCCCTCCTTAAACAGACAGAAGGCATCCCGATGATCCGCTGCCACAGACCGTTAGGTTTCATACCCCACCAAAAGAGTTCATCATCCTTCTCAACCCCGAACAAAGGAGACTTATAGTAAGAATGAGCTCATGCAAAAATTTGGCATTGTCATGCGCCCCAACGCCTTTATCAAGATTTCCTACCCGGCTTGTGAGAGAATAGGATTGCCACCCTTGGATCATTTTTCCACATCCTCTCCGAGAAGGCAGTATTATGGGGCCTTTGTTTTCTAATAAGGAAGTAGTAGTCCCAAGTATCTTCCTGTATTTAAAGGAGCATGCACACCCAAGATATTCGGGAGTATGTTTGATTTCAAGTCTTCAGGTACATTGCCACTAAAGAATATCCCTGACTTTTGGACATTTATTGCCTGGCCTAATATATTCTCATACTCACCCATAATAGAATGCATATTGCAACATTCTTGTTCAAAGGCATTAAAGAAAAATAAGCTATCATCGGCGAATAATAAATGGGAGATACTAAGGGCACCTCTACTAATAAAACAACCATGTAAATCACCACATCGCCGTTGTCGCAAAGATCGTAGAAAGGCCCCAAGATGCACGATAAATAAGTAGGGGTGTGCGGAACCCTTGCAATGGGTCTCCTTCAATAATAAGGCCAACCAATTCTCCATTAATAGAGGCAAAATATTGCACTGAAGTAACACATAACAAAATTATGGATATGAAGTGAGAGTCAAACCCCATTATCCTCATCACTGCCTCCAGGTACCTCTGGTCAATACGATCATAAGCCTTACTAATATCGATCTTTAAAGCCATATTACCTTTCTTACCTTTCGTTTTCCATTTCATACAGTGAATCACCTCAAAAGCCGCAAGAACATCACAAATATAGACTTCCGAAATAAAGGCCGACCGAAAGATATGAAATACAATGAGAGGCAAGACATCTTTTAGCGACAGGCTAGACCTTCGCCATTATCTTATACACCACATTATATAAAGCTATTGGTCGTAAGTCTTGTATGGACGAAGGATGAGTGCATTTAGGGATCAAAACAATATTTGTCAAGTTAAGAGTAGATGGGAATGCATCATTCAAACTACAAATATAGACCGAAAGTGAAAAGATCACACTGCAAGTGGCTATAATTTTTATGTATGGGATGGATTGAACCCATCTAGCCTAGGAGAGTTGTTAGGGTGCATCGGAAATAAGGCATGTTTAAATTCATCGATATAGAATGGGGTAACTAGTTTGGCGTTGTCCTCCCAATAAACTTTAGTGTTATAAAGGACAAATTAGGCTCCAAACATTTTGGATCAGCCGCAAAAAGCCAGAAGAAAAAACTCTCAGCAATTAAACAAAGATCTTCCTGATTTGAAACCTAAACACCCTCACTGTTACGAAGTTTCTCTATTATGTTTGTTCTGTTTCTAGTGGAGGCCATTGCATGAAAGAATCGTGAGTTTGTGTCGCCACCCTCAAGCCAGTGGCACTTAGCCCTTATACCTGGCGATCTTCTTCTTGAGCAAGAAGATCATTGTCTGAACGATTATGATATGCAATTTATTGAAATTTATCGACAATAAGATTAATATTAAATAAAAGGAATAAATACCATGATTTTCTTTTACATTTATATTATCACCCTCTTTTATAAGGAAAATAAAACACTTTTATTTTGCTTATTTAAATTCCAAACAGAAAGAGAAAAATAAAATGTAGAAGATTCATGAACTGATCAATGTGCCATATCCATATTTAACATTCTAGAAGAATATAAATTTTGTTCAAAATAATTTTAAATTTAATGATTTAATTTAGAACACTTTAGAACACTTGTGTTTTCTTCTCTTCGATATAAGAAATAAATATGATAAGAAATTAAATAATATTACAATATTGTAATGCAAAGGAAATATATATATCAAATAAGGTAAAACATTAAAAATAAATAAAGAAAAAAGAAAGAAAGAAAAGAAAACATTTTCCTTTTATTTTATTTTTTTTCATATTTTTCTTAATTAAAAGCAAAATGAAAATATAAAGAAAAAGAAAAAAAAAGAGTTCTTGAAAGGAAGTTATAATTTGAGAAAAAAAGAAACGGGAAGTACAATGAAAAATAAATTTTATTTCACGTTTTCTTCCTTCACATTATATTATTCTCCAAATAAAAAATTTAATTTGTATTTAAATTAATTTTCATCCACAATCTTTAAAAAATCAAAGGGGAGGAGGTATGGAAAATAAGACTATATTTTTAATTAATTTAAATATTCTAGTTTGTTTCATTAAAAAAAAATCACTATTATTAGTAAATTAAAATAAGAAAACCAAATTAATTACTCTTTAAACTCACTATAATATATAACAGAATGAGATTGAGTAATACTTTAACTTTATCTTGAATTTTTATTCATTTAATTAAATTAAATGAGAAATAAAACCCGCTTTATTACCCTTCATCGAGTGACAAAAAGAGGAAAAATATGTTTTTTTTTGTATCACAGACTTTGTATATATATATATATAGTATATATATTTTAAAAGAAGAAAAACAATTATGGAATTTTAAAGATAAAGTTACTAAATGATTTATTCTTTCGCTTCTTTTTATTTATAAATATTTTGTTAAATAACCTCGAATAATTTACATTTTTAAAAACTTAATATTTTTCTTAAACATTTTAACAAAAATACCCTTGATCATCAATGTTTGGTTAAATAACTTTAAATAATTTAACATTTTGTAAACTTAACCCTATTCATGTTTTTTCTTAAAATAACAAAATATTTGTGTCATATGAGTCTTCCTTAAAACTAATACAACTTTTTTTAAAAAAATTACTAATATAGTTTGAAAGCTAGCCAATACCCAAAGTAGCTGCTTAGTCGCTGAATTTTTTTAAATAATGTTGCAGTCATTAATCGCGATATTAATTAGCTTTAACAAATTTTCAATACCGAAACTGACAACGATATTTACTTTAAAAAATTTCACGCTTGATATGTACAATCACATAATCTTAAACGCATTTGTTTGAACATTATTTTGGTTTTCAACCTATATTTGTGCTCTTTAAAAAAAAAAATAACATATTTTTTGTCCAACAATCTGATCATTTATATATAAATAGATATGAAAGAATTTTCTCTTACAAAAGAAAATGAGGGTATTTTTACTAAAACAGACAAAATGATGAAGGGTTAGATTTTTGAAATTTGGTTTTTAAAAAGTCTTTTAACTGCGATATGAAAGAAAATGAGGGTATTTGTTGCAAAAATTGTTGAAGGGTTAGATTTTCAAATTTTGGTTTGGTATTTGTTGCAAAAATTGTTGAACGGTTAGATTTTCGAAATTTGGTTTTCAAATAGTCTTTTAAATACTATCTAAAAGAAAATGAGGGTATTTTTGTCAAAAATTTGAGGAAGGGTTGACTTCGAAATTTGGTTTTCAAATAGTCTTTAATTACTATATGACAAAAATGAGGGTATTTTTGTCAAAATTTGAGGAAGGGTTAGATTTTCGAAATTTGGTTTTCAAAGAGTCTTTTAACTACGATATGAAAGAAAATGAGGGTATTTTTGTCAAAAATTGATGAAAGATTAGATTTTCGAAATTTGGTTTTCAAAAAGTCTTTTAACTACGATATGATAGAAAATGAGGGTATTTGTGTCAAAAATTGATGAAGGATTAGATTTTCGAAATTTGGTTTTCAAAGAGTCTTTTAACTACGATATGAAAGAAAATGAGGGTATTTTTGTCAAAAATTGAGGAAGGATTAGATTTTTGAAATTTGGTTTTCAAAGTGTTTTTATTTTTTTGATCCGACGGCGTGAAGCCCATGAGCCAATCTACAGTGAGAAATATGTGAAAAAAGAGAGGGAAAAATTGGAGAGAAAGAGGAAAAGGCGGCAAAATATTTCGTAAAAGTTTCCATTGTTGCTTCAAAACCCAAAGATCCAATCCACTAATTATTCGTCATTATCCGCTTTCTACTCATTCCAAAGAGGGAGGTCCCAGCGCCGCGCAATTACCTTCTCGGGCCCCTATCCGGGATTCTCAACTCGATCTCGCGATCCTATGTATGTATGGTTCCCGAGAAAACAGATTGGAAAAGAAACTTTGATTTCTCATTATATTTTATTTTTCTTGTTAAAATTTGAATTTTATATTACTTATCCGTTCAATGTGCAAGTAGTGGAGGTTTTGTTTAGTAGAATTCCATGTCAACTAGAAATTTAGATCTTCTATCTTCCATTTTTCATACTCTTAATGCATTTTCTCGGAAAGTTCATAGTTTGTTTGGTTGATTTGTCATGGTTAATAACTGGCATTAATTTGAATGAAGGCGCTGCTGTTCTATTGTTCTACTGAAGGAGGTCATTTGGAAGATAAACAATTGTCATATTATTTATAGAAAAGCAAATAGAACAATGAATTTCTGAACTAAATGCAATTTAAATTTACCAATCAATGACTCTCCAGAGATGTTATAGCCTGCTTCAATACGATTGTGATTCATCTTTCAATTAAATATGTTGATATTCTATGATTTCTTTCCCTTAAAAGAAAGAATGAAGGCCCCGCTGATAGTTCAAGTTTGCCAAAGAGTACAGAATGAAGCTGTCAAAGGATTTTGTTTATTCTATTAAACATTGCTTGATCTTAGTATTTGCAACTCTAAAATCAACATCTCTATTTCTTGTCTTCAAGTTTGTGAAATAAATTAAGGTGGCATTTCTTTTTTTTTTTGCTCAAATTCTGGGCGAGAGAATATATAAAAAACAAATAGCACCGATGATGCCTTTTTCAACCGGGATCGGGCTAGAGCGTGTCGGGTCACGGGCAGACTGGCCGATGTCGGGTCGATCTCAGCTCAATGTGACACACCTCTGCAAAAAAAATAAGAAAGAAGAAGGGCCGGCAGGGGCTTCGCCCGTAGCCGCTCCGATGCTTAAGTCGGGCTTTCTCGAGAGAAAAGATAGATCAAGCAAAGGGGAGGGGCTTAATGTGTTGGGCGTGATGTTAGTGGACCTTTCACCGATGGGGTGGCCTTGTATTTATAGTATAGTTGACATCGGATTTGATTATGGATATAGAAAAAGTGTACTTTATTTGGAATTATTTTTCCTTATTCAGGGGATCCCGTTTGATGAGCTGTAATATTGTGAATTATCTTACTTTCCTAACTGGTAAGATTTAGTTTGATTTGCTGGATAATATATTATTGTGATTACTCTATTTCCCTTATCTATAAGATTTAAGCTTTTGATTTCAGGTAATTACGGGGCTTTCTTGATTTAGCTATAATCAACTTCCTTAAATGTTATCTGCCTTCATCCTTCACCTGGCTGGCGTAAAAAAGGCAAGAATACCAAGGGCATGCCCAACTACTGGGACTTCATCCCTGGTCGAAGGCCGTGCGTGATTCAGCTTACGAGGTCGAAATAATCAATATTTATATACCTAGGTCTCCACCCGTAGTCAAGCTACTCCGCAAAGATAAAGGTCTGTGTGGTCTAACACGGCTGGGTTTTCTTCAGACAAATGGATTTGGAGTGAAATCAAAACCGGTGAATTAAATTTGGATTTTGGGGTTTGGTTAAAACAAAGTGGAGTGGATGGTTTTGCAACTAAAATAAAATGAAGAAAATAAAAAAAGAACTCCTCAAGCAGCTGGCCACTCCAGTTTAAGATCCCAGCTAACTAAGAGGTCCCCCGTTAATTTCCTCGCTATGACATGCAACCTATAGTCCATGGCATAACCGATCTGTTTGGCCTCAGCAACCTCACCCTTGAAATAACTCCTATTTGAGTCAACACAGGTAGCATGCATCTATGGCCCCTTTACATGCAGAAATCCTAACACTTTAAATTAATATTTCGTAGGCTCAGAATACCATCTAAAGAACAACATGCATCTTCACCCGAGTTAACGCAACATCCTAAAGCATGGAGAGTATTGGCCAAAATAATAACAAAGAATGTTATTTAACCCTAATTTGAAGAACCCTAACATAAAATATTATCTCAAAGGCTCAAAGACCATCTAAAGAACAATACCCTAAAGCATGGAGAGTATCGCCAAATCAATAACATCCCATGTTATGCAACTATCATTGAAACCCCAACCCCTTTAACCTACTTCAGCGTTGGCTCAGAAGGGCAACTAATATTAGTGTATCTAAAGCCAAGAATACACTAAACCCTAAAAAGCTTGCCAAGTATTGGCCAAGGGAAAGTAAATCAAAAAGCTAAAACCAGTTGAAAATTTAGGGACCAAATGACAAAACCCGGCCGCATGAAAAGCAAGTGTGGGGAACCACTCAGCAAACTTTTAAGATCTCACCCCCCACTGAAATTTTACTTCAAGAAGGAAGTGGTTTTAGCCGCTCATCCTCCAAGTTGTCATCCCTGGAGGGTGTTTGGCAACCAGGAAAGGGAGAGAAAGAGAGAGAAGAGAGAAAACTGAAAAGAAAATGAAAGCTGCGCAAGATATTTACTGAAAGATTAAAGTTAGGTTTACAAACTTATAAGGTGGCTTATATAGCCAACCCAAATGTGTGAAAATACAAGAAAGCCTAACAACTTGGCTAAGTTATAGGACAAGAGAGTAATAAACCAAAAATTGAAGTCGGTTGCATTAATTACAAAAGGATGATTAGCAGCTTCTCAATTTCGCTTAATATCGTTAAAATTTCAGTGAAGTTGGGCGAAATCACTGCCAAGATATAGAGAAAATGCAAAATTTCTCTAGGCAGTGGTGATTTCCGCTTGTTAGGCTAAATTACTAGCTTACGAAATTCTAGGAGAAGCTAAACATGAAATTTCTCGCTGCTATCTGGACATTTCGCTAGCTAGCGAAAATCCTGTGAGTAGCGAAAATGCAAATTTTCGCTGAATGGTGCATTCCGCTAGTTTCTACAATTCCTCCCTGCTACTGCTCCATTGCTTCCCGCATCCCGCATTTGCCCTCGCTTCACTTTTCTTCATTTTCTTCTTCCTTCTAGTCTCGACCATGATGCGTTGAGTTTGCCTCGAATTTACGTGTTTGGATCGACTCAACAATATATGCATGTTTAGCCTGCGTAAACCAAAATTGCCACAAAATGCGATCATTAGAATATTAGGTTCAAAAGTAAATTTGGTTAATTATAACACTAGTACACAAAAGCGCCAAAACCTATTAAAATAGGTTCAAATAGCACTCGGGCACTAATCACACCCCTTAACTCCACATCGCTAGTCCCGTAGCAATGAAAGAAAGAAAGAAAGTGCATACAAAAAGATAACAAAATTATGTGCACAAAAAGGTTGTAGTTCAAAAAGGTTGTGAAGAAGTAATGCCTAACCCTAAGTAAGAATCATCAAAGTCGTGTTCAATAACTATCATGAAAGAATAAATACCATACAAAATCGAAAGTATCAAAAGAGCATCCTTCTTGAATCAACCCAGAAACTTCCACCAAAATTCAAGTGTTTATTTTACGCCACAATAAACTCCGCCAAACCTGTACTTTCCAATCTAGCTACTACCACGACCTAGCATGCTAACCAACCTAAATAGATCAGGACCCACTCTTATTCCACAATTCTTTTTGCGTTGTAGGGTGCAATGCTAAAAACTCGACTTCATCAAAGTCCGTGTAACGGGGGTCCACCGATGACTCCCAACCAATTAAGGTTTAGGGCATCAAGCCAAAAGGATCAACTGACCACAAACTCTACAGGCTTCACCCCGGACTTCGAATGACTTCGAGAATTAAGCACCCACAACTTGCTAAACTCCACCCATCCACCCGTGTAGCGAACACAAAGTCGGCGACTCCCAACCAAAGGAAGGTTTAGCACCGGCTTTAAAGGTTACCATATACCCTCGGATCATATGTCGGGTTTCAAGGCAAAGTATCGTACTTTATTCTTTTCTTTCTTTTTCTTTTCCTTTTCATTTCTTTTCTTTTCTTCTTTTCTTTTCCTCAAAACTTAACCTGCAAAGTGGCCAAAGAAACTAAAGGGTAGGTTATGCAAATTGAAGTGGTGGTGCATGCGCTTTTAAATTTATCATTGAAACCTAATGTGCATAGTGTGTGGTTAGCTAAAGGTGGAAGAAAAAGGTCGAAATCAATAAGAATTCAACTAATCATTCACTTAACTAAGCATGGAACCAATCTAACATCAATAGAATTGAACAAAGCTTCAATTTTTCAAACCACAGGTTAGGCAAAACCACAAAAATATTTTGATTACAAAATGGGTCCAGATTTTGAAAAAGTAAGCTGTTAAGTATAACAACTTTATAGAAAAGGAACCCAACAAGCCACTAAACATCACAAAATGGGCTTGAACAAATGAGATAACAAAACAAAAATAAAATCCACTTCCTTTACACTTCTCCCCCCAACCCAAACATCTCTGGTCCGAAATGGGGCTCCTGAATGGAAAATTAGAGAAGGAAGTGTTACTCCATGATAAGATGATCATTTCTGATAGGAGACCACAAGCTTTCCATCGACACCTTATTCACTCCGTCTGGGCTTCAAATAAACAAGTTAGGAGAAGAAAAGAGAGAAAAAAGGTGACCAGTTGGACCATTTTTTAAAATTACACTTCATAATAATCTCAAAAATGTTATTTCTAGCCATATTTGGATTCTACACTCTAAGCTTCCAACGATACCAAAGAACACCCAAAACGCAGTCTGACAAAATAAAAACAAAAAATTGGAGGTCAAAAGTGGGTCCTAGCGAAATTGCCAGCGAAATTCGCTAAACTCGTGAAATTCGCTATTCTAATAGCGAAATTGGCTAGGATTTTCGCTAAACAAAAATTCTCGCTAAAGACCGTTCTAGCTTAAAACACATTTTCGCTTCTCACATAATTCTCGCTTAGCTTAGCGAAATTTCTCGTTAGCTAATAAATGGCACCCCCTTTAGCTTAAAATCCATGATTTCGCTAAGGTTGCGTAAATGGTTATAAATTGTTGCGAACAAAGTTGCGAATTTCACGCTTTGTCGCTCTCGATTTTCAATATATGCTCCAAAATTCCAGACAAAAGCTACTCAAAATTAATGCAAGAAAAATTATGTATATAAAATTAATCTAAAAACACAAATTAACTAAAAATTAAAGAAAAATTTATAAAGAAAAATTAACAAGATCAAAATAAACTACGATAATATAAAACTAAACAAGACAAAATAAACAAAGGGAATGAAATGCCTAGAGTCCAGGTGTTCAAACCAACCCGCACTGAACCAACCACTCCGTGCCATGCAAATGTAGGCATTTGCCATCTTTTTCGATGTAGTGGCAAAGGCATGTACAGAGGCCACTAGTCTTCTAAAGTTCTGTTGCATGAATGCTTGAATGGGCATGCCCAACGGATTGGGACTTCATCCTGGGCTGGCGTCAAAAGGTGATTCGTGCCACAGTAGGCTGAGCTGAATCGTCAAATACGAGAGCATACCTGTTCCTCCTACTCCACGTAGTCAAGCTACTCAAGATAAAGGGTCTGTGGTCGAACACGGATGGGTTTTCAGAAATGACGGAGTGAAACCAAAACCGTGAACAAATCATTTTGGGGTTTGTTAAAAACAAGGAGGGATGGTTTGCAACTGAAAAATAAAAATGAAGAAAAATAAAAAAGAACTCCTTGAAGCAAGGCCACCGAGTTTAAGATCCTAGTTAATCGAGAGGTCCCCTGTTAATTTCCCTCGCTATGACATGCAACCTATAGTCCATGGCATAACCGGATCTATGTTTAACTAGCAACCTCACCTCCTTGAAACAACTCCTATTTGAGTCAACACGTAGCATGCATCTATGGCCCCTTTTTACGCTTTAAAATCCGCCCTAACACTAAATTATCATTTCGCAGGCTCAGAAATACCATCTAAAGAACAATGCTGTACTCCTGTCTGTTAATCATCCTAAAGCATGGAGAGTATTGGCCAAAATAATAACAGTAAATGTTATTTAACCCTAATTTGAAGAACCCTAACATGTAAATATTATCTCAAAGGCTCAGAAGACCATCTAGAATAACAAATTCTAAAGCATGGAGAAGATTTGGCCAAATCAATAACATCCCACAAGTGCAACTACGTTTGAAACCCTAACCCCCAACCTACTTCAGTGGCTCGTGAAAGGGCAACCAATGGATATTAGTGTGTATTCAGTTAAGAATGCACTAAACCCTAAAAAGCTTGCCAAGTATTGCCAAGGAAAGTAAATCAAAAGCAAAACCTAGGAGTTGAAAATTTAGGGACCAAATGACAAACCTCGCGCATGACAAGGTGGGGAACCACCAAGAATTTTTTAAGATCTCACCCCGCAGAGCCTTTTACTTCAAGAAGGAAGTGGTTTTAGCCGCCATCCTCCTAGTTGTCATCCTCGGAGGGTGTTTGGCAAACCGTGAGTTAGTGAGAGAAAGCAGGGAGAGAGAAGAGAGAAAACTCGAAAAGAAAATGAAAAGTCACAAGATATTTATCGAAAGATATTTAGTTAGGTTTCTTATAAACTTATAAGGTGGCTTATATAGCCAACCCAAATGTGTGAAAATACAAGAAAGCCTAACAACTTACCTAAGTTATAGGACAAGTAGAGTAATACAAACCAAAAATCAAGTCGGTTGCATTAATTACAAAAAGGATGACAAGGTGCCACTCGCTTAATGTTCAAAATTTCATTAGTTACCGAAATCACCAAGATATAGAGAAAATTTAAAATTTCGCTTAGGCAATGGTGATTTCAAGCATAGCTTAAATTTCGCTAGCTTAGCTACTCTAGAGAAGCTTAAAACATGAAATTTCTCGCTACATTGACATTTCTAGCTAGCGAAAATCCGTGAGTAGCGAAATGCAAATTTTCGCAGAATGGTGCATTTCGCTAGCTTTAGTCAGTTCTTCCCGCGGCCATCGTTCCATTGCTTCTCGCATCTCCGCATTTTGCTCCCTCGCTTCACTTTTCTATTTTCTCCTTCTTTCCTTCTAGTCTCGATCTATGATGTCGAGCTTCCACTCGAATTCTACGTGTTTGGATCGACTCAACAATATATGCATGTTTAGCTCACAGAAACTGCAAAAATTGCCACAAAATGCGATCATTAGAATATTAGGGACCGTAATGCGTAAATCGGGTTAATTATAACAATTAGTACACAATGAATGCTTGAATGGGCATGCCCAGCGGATTGGGCCTTCATCCTGGGCTAGCGTCAAAAGGCCTGAATGCTTCAATGGGCATGCCTCTCATTTGGGGTTTAGCGAGTGGGCTGCGAGGCCCATTTTCAGGCTCTATCGGTTCTTTGACCCTTGTGTACGGCGTGCATGGGCAAGAGCATGCGTTTCGTATCGGATGCAATTTCACGTGTGCGCAGGGTTGGGTTAGTTAAGGCGATCAGTCATCGTCTTCTAACATAATGATGGCTCTTTGGTTTATTGTTTATTTCTCACGCTTCTTTCGAGTTCATACATTCTTTCGCGGACCTCATACGTACTCCCGTGATTTAAGTACTTCATTGTCTCTTAGTTCATCCGTCGACCTTTTGTGTAGAGTCTTTTTTGGCGTTTTCGCGAGATAGGCAACACGTTTTATTCTGGGACCTAACGTCTTTATCTCTTTGGACCTTTTTGAGTTAGTGCGACGAGGCGCTAGGGTTAAATTAATGGGATTTGTTTATTAGTACGCTTTCATCATAGTCGGTCGTTTCTTCTTCTTCACGTATTGAGTGGCTTCATTGCGGGTTTAGCGGACTAGGGCGCCATCAGAGCGTTCGACCGCGAGTTGAACTCGAGAAACACTCTTGAGGCGCTTCCACTTCCCGCAGACTGAGGTAGAAGGTAAGCCTAATTAAATATCTGGAGGATCGAATGCTACCGAATCCATCCGGCATGCTTTAACTGTGGGGCCTAGAAAGGTCGGTCCCTCATATGGGGCTACCTTTGCTAGATGTTACTGACCTCCTTTTGGTGTTCGAGTGTGGTCCCCTGACGTTTTGACCTTTTATGTAGTTTTCGTGCCAAAGATGGTATGTTTCTTTGAAGTCGCCTTCAATAATGGTCTTCGTTTTCCTTTGCATCGCCCCGTAAAGGGTTTAGCATTCAATGTCTGTCATTCCCCAACTCGCGCCGACGGTTGGTATTTTGAAAAGTTGGCTTTATTGGATTTCTTTAGGAGACCGGGGCTCGGTGTGTCCTAGTGTAGCTTTAACCCTTTATCTTTTTAGCGAAGGAGATCGGCAAGAGGCTTCCTCTATTTTTCTAGGGCACTGGAGCTCCTATGATAGTTAGATCTCGCCCCTATTCCCGCGGTCGTGGAAGGGACACTACTTCTTTGTTAGTGGCCGCGATTGAGAATATGACCCTCTTGACAAGGGGACGGCGCCTGGCGTTCGGTGGCTTGGACCGCCTGAAATCTAGTGATGTTCGTTCTATTTTTCGGTATAACTTGTGAGGTCGTCGAATATTTCGATTACATTATCTCCACCTTCTCGGTGCTTTCGAGTGCTTACCTCAGTCTTTGAAGATAATGCCATAGCGGCATTGGCGAGTGTCTTTTCTCATTCCATTGCATTCAGGTGGTCATCGAGACATTCTGGCCCTTCGAGTTCGAGGTCTGCTCGCTCTGCTGCTTTGAGGCCCTCGCCTCCTTCCACCATGAGAGTCTCTCCCATTGGGCCTTCCGCAGCCAATCCCACCAAGGGAGAGCTTTTGGCTCGGAGTTAGACCATTGTCTCGAAACTGGGTGTGGCGGAAAACCCGACTCCGAGAGATCGGCGGTTTGGCGAGTTGAAAATTGGGCGTCTTCATCTTCTCATACACTCTGTCAGAAGACCAGGGCGAGTCAACCTAATCTGGGATACAAACGAGGTTCTTGACCTCGTTCTAGGTCATTGCGAGGCAAAAAGTCTTTTGGGGTGGGCTTGGTTGAGCGGCCGTAGCGGTCGATTGCCCATTACGATGCAGAATCGCCAGCGAAGAGTGTTAGGTCACCTTCTCGAAGGGCGGAAGAGTTGAAGAGGAAAGATCCAAAAGTCAAAGTATGAATGAGATGAGGACTTCTTGCTTCTCAATCAAGACTGCGAGCGGTCTGGATCCATCATAAGGATTCGATCTCGAGAGAATTCGTGATCATTTGCCGTTGATGAGGCTTTGGCCACTATCCCTCAAGGGGTGCCAAGTAAGTTCCTATATCTTGTCGTGTACGTTTCGTTTTGGTTGAATGTCGGTCTCGTATTGGATGTTGACTCTTTGTTGGATGTGCGGAGTGGCTACTCATTTGGAAGGAATGGCAGAGCGGAGCTAAATGAAAGGCATGTTAAAGCCGCCCGGGTTTACAAGCTAGGGTGGCTTCCCTTACATCTAAATGAGATGAGCTGCGAGATCGGGTATAGCGTATGTAAGACCCGAGAAATTCCAATTTCTGGAAAAAGGGCAAAATCGTAATTTCGATTACAAAATTGTAATTTCGGTTAAAAATTCGAAATTAATTCTCTAGATCTCGGATGGCAGCGGATTTTCACCGTTAAGATCATCTCGTAAATCTAGCTAGCACGTAAAAATTTCGTACAATTCGAGATAGTCGGAGTTGTACGCTTTACGAGCATCGCATTCGGGTCTTAGTAAAATGATTTTACCGATGCGACCAGAAAGTCACATATAACATGTACTCATGTGCCATAAGTGGTATGAGTAGAAACGATGAAAATTATTGGCGACTGATCTTGAATATCAAATCTGCAGGAAATGAAGGGACATAATGGTCGTTTAGGGGTGTTTAAGTCAGCTAAAGACAAAGCGTCAATATAGTGACTTGTCTTCTCAAAATTTGAGGAGAAAGAACGTGAAATGGGGAGAAAGGGATGCGTAGGTGTGGAGAGCAGCGATTGGTTTTTTAGAGAGAAGGTTTACGACCTCCTCTATATTTCTGTTTCTAAATCTGAGCCGTCGGCGGTCTTCGAGGAGCAAAAGGGAAGCTCTACGCGGAGAGGGCTTCGCGTGGGTCCCAGAGTTATGGAGTTTCCTCAAACTCCAAGAGGTGGGGTTTCTCCTACTTGAGTTTATTCACATTTTAAGTGTTTCACGAATGTTTGAGTAGAATGAGGCCGTGAGGGACCGTTTGATCGATCCCGAGCAAGTTGCATTGATACAAATTTTTGATAGAAAAATGGAGCAGCCATGGCCGTTCCATGGCTGATTTGGGTTATTAATTGATGTATTTTGTGATAAATCATGTATTGGTTTGGAAAAGGCCGGGAATGGCCGTGAGATGCGAGTTCACAAAGTGAACCGATGACTTGTCGAGTGTGGGAACCGTAAACCACATGGTTTTGCTGCTGGAATAGTGTCACGAAAGGTATTTTGTGTGAATATGTGTTTTGGGTCGGGTGATTTAAATTAAATTGCTCGTGTTTGATCATTAGCCAAAGTGACTAATTTTGATGTATGAGTTGTAAATTACATAACATGATTGTGTGATTTGGATTATCTTAGTATATTACCGTGTTTATATATTTGCATGTGATTAGAAGTTATTGAAATGACATCACAATGCATTTCATATGCCTTTGGGGCACCCTAGAGAGATAAGTGAGTGCATGAGAGTAGTTTCTCAAGAAATTTGTTTCGGAGGGTAGACTAGTAAATGTAAGTATTTCGGAGGTTGTAAAACAATATGTGATCGGAGGGTAGTCCATACTAAAAATATCAATCGTCGGAGACGTGATTGATATATATATCGGAGGGTAGTCCACATATAAAAATATCAATCGTCGGAGGCGACGATTGATATTCATCGGTCGTCCTGAGCAAATTAATATATCAATCGTCGGACGGCTGATTGATATATATACATCGAAGGGTTGTCCACTAATATAATAATTCTCATACAAGGCTTAGGCGAGTGTAGAGAGTCGGTGAGATCGGGATCTGAGTTAGTCGTGTAGACATTAGTAGGATAAATGCATTTACTTGAATGTGTTTAATTGGAGCGTTGCCTTTGCGCTTGGGTGGTGAGTAGCAGCAAGGTGATTCTCACTGCGGCGTTCGGCTCGCGTTTAATGGGACCTTTGCAATTACGGGGAGCGTGCGAGAACGGTTCATCCTAAATTTGTTTTTAGAAGAAGCGTAGGGATGTGGCTTTACACAGTGTTACGTGTATGCATGTATTAGAATGCTTTTCATTTTTAATATGTGTTGTGTAGAAGTAATTTATTAACTCTTGAAACTATTGGATATAGTTTGGGATATATTGTGATGAGTATTGTATTATGGGCCCAGAACATTTCGCCACTCATGCTGTGATTGTTGATTGAGACGGGTTTATGCGGGTGTATGTTGGAGGTAGCTCCGTACAAGGGAGACTACGCCGATTTTCTGGCGTCGGGTAACCCGACATCCACTTGTGTCACGGAGTTGTGGGTAGTCACGAGACCCCGGGATCGGGCGTCCTGACTGGTAATATCGAGCTTAGGTATCTAGAATACCTAAGGGCACCGTTGGGTATCCATCACCACTAGGTGGTTTGATGTAGATATAGGTATATGAAACCTATAGATTGAGGATTTGAGGCATTGGTGAGTGAGGCATCACCACTAAGGTGTGGTTCGATGTTCGGTTTAGGTATGAGATTACCTAGAAAATCACGGGACAAAACTAGGACACTACATGCATGTGTTGATGTGTTTTGTTTGATTTGGTGAATTATTGTATGATGGCGTGTTTGCCATGTTTTATGTGTTGAGCTTGTATGTGTTAGAAAAATATGTTAGAAAGTATTTTGGAGTTTACGATTAATGTATGGCTTGGAAGGATAAATAAGAAGAAAATAGAATTTTTATAAATTTGTTAAGGTGGAGAAAGAAAATTACTAGGTGAAAAAAAAACACGAAAAAAAATTGGAATAAATTTATTTGGTTTAGAGGTGAAGAAATTTAATTTTAAGGTTTCACGATTAATAAAACTGAAGAAAATTAAATAAAATAAATTTTACTAAATTTATTTGGGTTGTTCAGAAAGAATGAGAAGAAATTTTAAATCAAAGAAAATAAATTTGATAAATTTATTTGGTGAAGAGGATGAGAAAATAATTTTCTAGGATTTTACAAGGTGTGATATTGAAGAAAAGTGAAGAAAATAATTTTTATAAATTTATTTGAGTGTTAAAGACAATGGAAAAAAATGATTTTAGTGATTTTTCCAATTGAAAAAAAAAATTAGTTATAATGAAAAACGAAAAAAAAAAATTTTGTGCAGAAAATTGAATTAGACTCTTTGCCCAAACAATATTAATTTTTTTTTTTTTGTATTGTATAAAAATTTGGATTGTATTGCAGCCTAGGCAGCTTGGAAGGGCTGAAATTGTGTGCAAGGTTCATGTGTGTTGCCAATCTGGAGTGGAGTGCGAGGGTTGCGTATTGCAATACGGTTTATTGGGTAGCGGTGTATTCTGTCCTAGCACTGCTTTGTGTCAATGGTTGGAAGAGGCTATGAGACGGGTTGTATCATAAGCCACAATACAGGAGTATTGTAATAGCATAAAGACGAAATTTCACCTATGTAAACGAGCGGCAAATAATAAATATCTGGCAGTTGGCGGCAGAAGCGCGCGAAGCGTGTATTAAGCCTTATGCGTATTGGCGTAGAAATAGCTGGCGAAGCGCGAAGCGTGAAGCGCAGACGGAAGCGCAAGCAGCGCGTCTGTAGCGGCGGCAGCGATTGAAGCGCGGCGCGAAGCGAAGCGCGTGGCGAAACACCGAGGAAGCCCAGGGCGGGCTACAGGAACGTACTTGCTCGGTGCACTCGGCACATTTTTCGTCAGGTTTGACTTGGTATTGTACCTGAGTCGATTTTTGGACGTTGTTCGTGAACCTGGTTCATGAACCTTTGTTCATATCTAAGAATTTTTCGAAAAAAATAAAATATTTTAAATTTAAATAAAATCAAATAAAATCAAATAAAATTTGATAAAATTTTCGAAAAAAAATAAAATTTTCAAAAATAAAATTTTCGAAAATGAGATTTTGTTGAAACAATATTTTAAATGCAAAATTGATTGCGTATACACTGAGTTATGTGTATGATTAGTGTCGAGGATATTGTTTATGCCTCGGAGATGCGTATTGGATTTAACTACCATTTAAATCGTGATTCTTGTGGTAGTTGCGTAGAAAATTATATGCTTGGTGTAATGTATAGGAAGAATTGAATGCTAAGGTTATGAACTATATGACCTTAGGGAGTTGGATCTTGAAATGAGCAGAGCCTAGAGTTTTATTGAAAATAAATGAATTGAGTGGTTAGCACCACTTAGGAATGGTAGTCGGTTCATAGTTTGTCAAGTCTGATAGTAATTAGCATCTGCATTACTAAGTTGGCGAAATGAAAAGATGAAATGATTCTTGTTGTCATGTTAATTGTGTAAATGACACTGAAGTAGAGGACGAGGCGTGAGGTTACAGGTGCTGGTCGAGCACCACCAGTGTTTGATCGGCAGACTTTGTCGGTGTAGGTACGGCGAATGCTATAACCTGGTGGTATAGTAGGTAGACGGGAAGATCCTAGTAACCTTTAAGAGGGTTTGGGGGCATATCCGTATAGGCATTCACGAGGGAAAGAATCCGATGGTGGTAAACCCATTGGTTCATGCGAATCGAGAAGGTGTTAGGGCCGTGAAGAGATTCATATACGACACGACCAGGGATAGACTAGTACAGCGTTCCTAGTTAGAGTGAGGCCCAAATAGGGTGGAAATGGGCAAGGACCTCTAGAGACCTTAGAGGATCCGTTGTACGTGAGTTCTGCCCTAGGGATTAGGGCGAGAATAGGGGTGATATGTCGAGGTTGCGAGTTGGAGATCTCGAGGACTCTACTCTGATGGAGCAGGGATTATGGACATGTCGAGTTCGATGTCATCCTAGGGATGGATTGGTGATAGCTTACGGGATCGTTATCGATTGTGTGAGTGTAGGAGGTTACCGCCTACACGTAGACGGTACTGTGTTGTATTTCGAGCCGGGATGACATTTGCCCCGTGGTATATGAGTCCAGTGTCGAGAGACGATTAAGCGGGTTGGCTGGCAGGCACTTACACAGAGGGCGATGAAGCGGACTTAGATCTACCTCAGTAGTGTGCTAGTATGTGGATGTTTTCGGATGAGCTACTTGAATTTGCCTCTACAAAGGGTCGTAGACCAGGTATGAGATTCACCTTTGGTATTTCACCAAATCTCTATGACTCATAGGATGTAGATTGAGTCGTAGGAACTCGAGTCCGATTACAAAGCTATTGGACAAGAGTTTATTAGACCGAGCACTTCACGCCATGGGGATCTTCGGTTCTAATTAGAAGAGAGGGCGAGACCCCCTTCGATTGTGGGTGCGCTCACGAGACAATTGAGCAGGGGTTCTGATAGAATCGGTACCCATTACCTAGGATTGATGATTTGTTTGATTAGTTGAGAGGGCGCGAGTCTACTTCCAAGATGAACCGCCTTGGTTGCCATCAGCGAGGTTAGGGAGACCAGATATCCTAAGGCGGCGTTTAGGGCGTTATGGGCACTTTAGGTTCTGGTGATGCCGCTTTTGGATTTGTAATTGTGTTAGCGGCGATCATGGATCTCATGCATAGGGTATTCCAACCCTATCTGAATCAGTTTGTCGTAGTTTTTTTTGATGACATTTTTGATCCTCCCGGTCGAGTGGGAGCATGAGTATCACTTGAGGATTGTGTTACAGTTACTGAGAGACCATCAGTTGTACACTAAGTTCAGTAAGTGTGAGTTTTAGCTTACTGAGGGGAGATTTTTGGGATATGTGGTGTCAGCACTAGGAGTGTTAGTCGACATAGAGAAGGTTGAGGCAGTGATGAGTTGGGGGGGACCGAATGTCAATCTTCGAGATACGTAGTTTCTTGGGATTGGCTGGGTATTACGGGGAGGAACACGAGAATGGGGTGAAGTTGTCAGTATGGGACGAGGATTGTGGGACTTCGCCTCACAGGGACACGGACTCCATGGTTGGGATAGTCCTGACCATAGAGAGAGAGATCGGATGCTCGAACTCGGGATACGGTGTGTAGCAAGAGGGAGGATTAGCTTTCTTAGTTAGGGAAGGCGAAGACCTGCTTCTGGTTGGGGACTAGGGCGGGTTGAGCATGAGTGATGGGATTGCCCAGAGAGCCGAGGATCCCAAGACTTTGGGACAATCTGATCCAGGTTAGCCGTAGAACGGGGAGAGTATACGAGTTCATTCCTCCACCTAGTAAGGTTAAGACTGTTTGGTTTGAGTTGCATATACGACAGCATCGGCGGCACGAGATAGGCCGGAGGGCCAGTGTGGAGTTTTAGTCGAGGGCGGATCGAGTTGCCTTGGCCAGAGGCGCATTAGTGGACCTTAGGGTGGTAGACCTATTGGTTGTTGATGTTAGGTTTGACATGGATGGGAGACTGACTGACCATCGGTTGTCGATAAATGGGGACATGGCCCAGGGTTGTCATGCAGGCACGACCTTGGATTTTGGGCTTAGAGGTTAAGGCCTTTAGAGAAGCCAGGTATAAATGTTCTTCCCTAGGATGTAGGGTGAGAGTTGACACGATAGGTCGGGTTATGAGTGAGATCTCAGTGCTCCACGGTGGACCGAGATTAGGTGTCATGATATGACATTATTGTGTTTTGTGTGCAGTGAACATCTTGTCAGTCGGGTGTGGGTGCGTGCGGTCATTCACCACATGGTGAGTGTGGGGTGGTTATATTTGGGACTAAAGTCGATGAAGACTCATAGTTCGAATCGGGAAATGAAAAGTAATTAGAGTGTGTTGGAAGCGAAGCAAGAAGGGCAGATTAATCCCTGAGGTGAAGCACAGGTTATGGGTGAAGGAGACCGCGGTAGTATCCGAAGGTCTGTGTGGGTGTAAGGGCAGGGGAGTTATCAGAATTTACGTGTGGGTGTAGGGCAGGTGGAGATATCGAAGTGCAGTGTGAGCGAAGGGGCTACCGAGTGTGAAGGTTATGTTGCCCGGATGAAAACACGGACATGGTAATCCTGCAGAACTTAGAGTTGGTGATGGGAGTCGGGGTGACTCGAGGTTTTGGATACCCTTTGGAAGTGCATTGGGTTGTTGAGAAATTTGTAAGGGCTCGGTGTATGGATGTCATTCATGACATCGACTAGGTTAACCGGTCCATTGGATTGTCGATGGCTGTGACGGAAGGTAGCGTTTACACACCAAGCAAGGGTTGTGTAGGGATACGTGTTGTGCGGATTATATACATGTGTTAGAGGACACGTTGTGAGCATGTGTCTTGAATCATAAGGGTAGAGGATTAATTGCCCTTAGTGGAATTCGCCTCTGACAGTGGTTATGGTGAGTATCTGAATGGCACCATATGAGGCATTGTAGCGGGAGGCCATGTAGATGCACCGTTATGTTGGGCCAGGAGTGGGAGCTCCATCCTTTGGTCCTAATGCGATTAGAGACACCTCTACGAGAAGGTGAGGCGTCACGATGCGTCTTCTCACGGCTCGGGCCGCGAGAAGAATTATCTGCGGATGTGCGACGTCGGCCCTTGGGGGTTCGAGGTTGGTGATCACGTTTCCTTGAGGTGAGTCTAAGAGAGAGAAATTGGTCGGGTTGACAGCGCGGGAAAGCTATCGTCGGGGTTTATTGGGCCTTTCGAGATGCACTCGAGAGGATGGGGCACTATTGCGTCTTAGGTTAGCGTTCTGCTTCGACATGTCAGTGTCCACGGGTATTTCACGTCTCCATGCTCCGGGGAAATATACTCAGTTCAACTCATGTGGTGGATTGGGGAATGATTGAGATTGACACGGATGGGACCTTCGAGAAGGACCGGTGTGCATTCATTATTAGCCATGATCGGTCTTGCGACCTTGAGGCGGTGAGTGATGGGGAGTCTTTATGGCGGCACTATGGAGTGGAGTATACGTGGGGCTGCGATGACACGTCAC
Organism: Tetrastigma voinierianum; assembly: GCA_016808115.1. Lineage (NCBI taxonomy): Eukaryota > Viridiplantae > Streptophyta > Magnoliopsida > Vitales > Vitaceae > Tetrastigma > Tetrastigma voinierianum. The sequence goes on from JAEQBH010005658.1 coordinate 106,815, forward strand.
GAGCCACCTATCCCTTGTTTAGGGATGAAGGTCGTGGTTTAGTCATTTGAGATTTAAATGGCTAGTTGCATGCATGATAGGCGGGTGCATATGCATGTGAAGGTGATAGTGTTTGTCTAAATTTCGGAATGAAATTCCTTTTAAGGAGAATGTAAGACGAAATTCCAATTTACGGAAAAATGGCAAAATCGTATTTCGATTACAAAATTGTAATTTACGGTTAAAAATCCGGAGTAATTCTCTAGATCTCGGATGTGAAAGCAGTTTCATGGAATCGTCTCGCGAAATCTAGCTAGCACGTCAAATTTCGTAAAATTCCGAGATAGTCGGAGTTGGCACGCTTTACAAGGCATCGCATTTTGGGTGCCGTAAGTGGCAAGTAGAAGCTTGATGAAAATGATGGCGGCGTGCGAATATCAAATCTGGGAAATGAAAGGACATAAGGGTCATTTAGGGAATTGTTTAAGTCACTAAAAGACAAAATGTGTATAGTGACTTGTCTTCTCAAATTCAAAAGGGGAGAAAACGTGAAATGGGGGAGAAAGGAATGCAATAGGTGTGGAGAACAAAAATGGTGGTTTTAGAGAGAAGGTCTTTGACTTCTCTCTAGATTTGCGACAAATCCGACCGTCGGCGGTCTTGAGGCAAAGAAGGAGAAGCTGGCTGCACGGAGAGGGGCTTGTGGGTACGGTTATGGGTTTCCCTCAAACTCCGAGAGGTAGGGGTTTCTCCTACTTGGGTTTTATTCACATTTAAGTGTTTACAAATGTTTGAGTAGAATGAGGCGTGAGGGAGCCATTTGATCGGTCGAGCCTTGGGCGAATTGATACAAATTTTGAAAGAAAAATGGGCCGTCATTGGCCGTTCCATGGGCGGTTGAGTTGATAATTGATGTATTTGGCTGATAAATCATGTATTGGTTTGGAAAGTAGGGAATGGTAAGTGAGATGCGAGGTTCCACAAAATGAAAGCGATGACATCGAGTGTAGGGCATGAAATCAAGCTCAAGGTTTCTTGTTCCTAGGAATAAGTGTCCGCGAAAATGTATTTTAGTGTGAATATGTGTTTAGATTCGAGTGATTTAAATTAAATTGCTTTCGTGTTTGATCATTGTGGCTGAGCTAATTTTGATGTATGAGTTGTAAAATTACATAACATGATTGTGCGATTTGGATTATGCGAGTATATTCATGTTTATATATTTGCATGTGATTAGAGAGTTATTGAAATGACATCACAATGCTTTTCATATGCACTAGGGCACCCTAGAGAGATAAGAGTGAGTGCATGAGGTAGTTTCTCAAGAGAACTGTTTCGGAGGGTAGACTAGTAAATGTGAAATATTTTGGAGGGTTGTCTAAAAACAATAATAATGATCGGAGGGTAGTCCATACTAAAAATATCAATCGTCGGAGATGACCCAATTGATATATATATATATATATATATATATATATATATATATATATATCGGAGAATTAGTCCACATATAAAAATATCAATCGTGGAGTACGCCCGATTGATATTCATCGGAGGGTAGTCCCTGAAGCAAATGTATATCAATCGTCGAGATGTGATTGATATATACATCGGGTTGTCCACTAATAAAACAATGAATTCTCATACAAGGCTTGGCGAGAGTGTGAGAGAGTCGTGAGGACTCGGGATCACGAGTTAGTCATGTAGACATTCAAGTAGGATCATGCATTGGCAGATGTGCGTTTAATTGGAACATTACCCAGCACTTAGGTGGTGAGTAGCCCACTTAGGGTGATTCTCCTACTGAGCATTAGCTCACCAGATCATGGGACCCCCTTTTCTGGTACGGGGGAGCTTGCGAGGAGACGGGGTTCGATCTAGGGCATTTTAGAAGAAAGCGAGATGTGGTTGGTGTTGCATTATACATGTATTAGAATGCTTTCATTTTACAATATGTGTTGTATGAGAGTAATTTATTAACTCTTGAAACTATTGGATATAGTTTGGGATATATTGTGATGAGTATTGTATTATGGGTAAGAGGTTGTTCTTACTCATGTGATTGTTGATTGGGGCGGTTTATGCGAATACATGTTGGGTGAGCTCCCGTGCAAAGGAGACTACGCCGATTTTTCACGAGTAGGCGTCGGGTAACCCAGAGCATCCATGGCTGATACAACGGGTTGAAGGGTAGTCAACGGACCCCCGGGATCGGGGCGTCACAGCGTATGACTGAGGAGGCAGAGAGGCTTAAATCTAATTTGAAGCATACCATGTCGGCCCGTGCTCGGGCAGAAGGTAGAGAGGATGAAGTTCGAAATAGCTTGTCAGCGGTCGAAGGTGAGCTTCGGGAGGTCGGAACATTTGCGGAGTTCTTGTGAGAATGACTTGTGAGACTAGGGATGAGGCTGCGATGCACTTAGTATGGGCTTGAATGGTTAGGGATGAGCTCATTACATCCCAGGGTGAGCTGCGGGAGTCTAACGAGGAGCTATGTGCGGCCAATGGCGAATTGCGCGATAAGGTAGCCCTGCTAGACGGGGCTCGTCGTGAAGCCTCCGAGGCCGTAAACTCGACGGAGAGCCTAACTGAAGAGTGTCGTGGACTGCGTGGGGACCTTCATTAGCAAATAACTTTGGTTGTTCAGAGGGATGAAGTTATAGGGAGATTGAGGGACCAAGCCAGTGCTTAGTGGGCTTCTAGGTGGCTCGCTTTTCAGCAGAGGGCTACTAACGTTTACCCAGGCTTGGACTTCAACTTCGACCTCCCTAGTGATGAGGAGGCAGAAGAGTCTTTCTTTGCGAACTATTCTCGAGGCGGTACTCTACTTCCCGACCCTCCCCCTCTTCATAGTCTCTTCCTCCTGCGCGTACTAATTTCACTGTGCTTATCTCACTTTGCACGATGTCAACTTTTATACTTTTCTTTTACGTATACTTGTTTTGTTGGGCCTGGGACCTAAGACATATGTAGCCTTCCCCTTAATAAATATTCATTTTTTATCGTTTGTGTCTCTACTGGTGCATTTCGCGCTATTCTTCATGAACTGTATCAATTCCTTAGCTGCATGACCTAACTTGAACGTCCGAGTTGGATAGCTGTAGAGTTGATTTCTTCGAACTGGGCCGCTGAGACTTCATGGGCTACTCTGCTCGAGCTAAACGGGCTTTTGGGCTGCATGGTCTGAGTAGGGTAGGCGAACTAGTCAAAGTGAGCTACTGAGCTCCGGGCGTTGAGGCCTTGAGTGGCCCGATCAGGCTGGGCTGATCGACTCATGGGTTGAGTGGCACGTCGGGTAGATGAACCAAATCGGTGAACTATTAGAACCAAAAACATGTTTGGTGGCGATCGACTAGTGAATCACGAAGACTCGCCCCGAGGGCGCGACTGTGCGAGATGAAGATGGGCTAAATCAGTTGGATCTTTGTTTCAGGGCGTGAGGCATGGATGATTGGGCTGAATGACAGACTAATGGGCGACGCGTTGCTGGGCAGAACTAAATCAGAAGTGAGCTCTTTGACCGGGCATTGGAACAAGATGAGTTCAAGCATTTGATCGATATAGGTGCATTTGACATTGATAGATGAACTAGATAAAGTGAGCCCTCTTCAGACTCAGAACGAGACGCTGGTGGCGATCGGCTGGTCGACTCCTTAAGTTTGCATGGCTTTTGTGCGAGTGAATGAACTCGTCAGTGAAACTCTTTGGGTGCGACCCGATGGAAGCTTAAGTTTTCTTGAAAAGGCGCGAGCGTCTTTAATGCTGATTTATGGAGAATTTGAAGCGTTTGCTCTAATTTTCGAGTGCCTTGGCCTTCTTATAAATGGCGGCTTCATCGCTATGGAGTTTATACTTTGGATATTCTGCCTTTTTGGTGCGCGACTGAGATCTGTGCGAGATGAAGCGTCGAAACTTGATCGTCTTCGCCGGGGATCCACCTGAAGGTTCTGGTTCAGTTTTGTTGGACTTCTGCTTGTGGGAGTTGTGTTTTTCCCTAGTCTCCCCTTTATGGGAGTCATGTTATTCCCTAGCTTTGCGCTAGGGAATGCATCCGGAGAGGGCGGTGCACCCCTTGTGCCGTTCTCTCCATTTTCTGTTCTTTTCTCTCTTCCTCTCCTTTCTTCTCCTTCTCATGCTTTCTTCCTTTTTCCACATCTCATTCTTCCTTTTCCCTTTCATACTTCAAACTCTTGCCATCCACTTTTCTTAACTACTCCTCTTTTCCGTCTTCCTTTCCCGTACCTTATACTCTCACTGTGTCTTTCCTTTTCTTCTCATACGCTTTTTCTTCCTAAAGTTTTTTTTTTGCAGAGGCCAGCGTACCCAGTATCTAGGGATGACACTTTTGATGGTAATTGAATGTAATCTGATTGGAATAAAGAGAGACTTTTTCTTTTATGGCTATGAACTTTCTCATTATGTATTTTTCTTAGCCTCGTATATCTGAGCTGTTTGGGACGTCTAACAAAATAACCAGTGAATGCTCAACTCGTCATCTAAAAATTGATAAGGCTTTATTTAATATTACAAACCGATGTTTCTTGTGCAGCAGATGTTTCACATTCCATGCATCTTTGTAAAATTTTCCCTCCTGTTGGAGCTCATAATTGTCTAGTCGGCGACTCACAAGATATGATGTGAGGCCTTCCCGGTTGGGACCAGTTTTCCATGTCTTTGGATTCTTCGCTGGCAGCGGGAGCTTAACAAGACTAAATCACGGCATGTAGCTCATGGGTTTGACTTTTGGTTTGTAGTACCTACGCCGTCTTGGATTGATAGTCTTAGTGCCTTGCCCAGAACTGCTCGTGTTTCATCTAGGAGATCTAAATTTCAGACGGAGAGCCTCGATCATTGTGTTCACTTGTTGCTAACTCGATCTGAGGGACTTTAATCGACCTCGGCGGGACTCTTCCTTGGTGCGAATTTAGAGAGCGAATGGGGTTCTCGGGTGTGACCTTACGCGTTGTATAGTACCTCGGGAGGTATTCTACCCATTTTCCTTTAAGATCTTCCAATTTGGTCTTCAAAGCGGCCTTAAGGGTTCTGATGGTGACTTCGGCCTGACCATTGGACTACGGATGTGCTGGAGACGAGTAATAATTCTTAATTCCGAGCTCGGCACATAAATCTCTGAATTTGGCGTTGTCGAATTGTTTTCCGTTGTCTGATACCAGGGCTCTTGGGATACCAAACCTGCATATAATGGCTCGCCACACAAAATTGCGTATCTTCTATTATGTGATTGTGGCCAAAGGCTCGGCTTCAGCCCACTTGGTGAAGTAATCCACTGCGACGATTATGAATTTGCACTGGCCCTTCCCAATGGGCAGGGGTCCCAGTATGTCCAAACCCCATTGTTGGAAAGGCCAAGGGCTTGTGATTGATGTCGAGGAGCTCGGGCCCGGGAGGTGTGAGATCTTGGCATGCTCCTAGCAAATCTTGCATCTCTTGACTAGGTTTGTCAGCGTCTTTAATTATCGTGGAGCTGATGGTATCCTGCCTTAGACCTTTCTGCCCAATGCAGAAACTCCGATGTTGTTTCGTATATACCTTCATGTCTTCTTTTATACGTGATGTCTTTCATAATGCATTTAAGGATGGGTGTGAAGAAGCCTGTGTATAAACTTCCCTTATAGTTGGTGAACCTAGGCGACCTCGTCGATTTTGTTTGCCTCTTTCGGTGGAAGTCGGGTGGGACGTCAGATCTGATATGTAATCCGGATGGGCTCCATCACATTTCGGCCGGACTCACAAGACCACTTGTCTGAGAGATCTATAGAAGGCTCTGCAAGGTACTCGACAGGCGTTGACTTGCTGAGGTCTTCTTGTGAGGCTGTCGCTAGTTTTGCTAAGGCGTCGGCTCGGGAGTTCTCTGCTTTAGGGATATGTCTGACCTGGACCATGGCTAACTTCTTCGATAGGTCCCGTACCTTTTTGAGGTATAGGATCATTCTTCCACTTTGGCCAGTAGGTGTCTTATTTGTCTTACTACGGTGGGGGTGCTAGCGAACCTACACGATCAAGCACCGATTGAATGGGCGAGGTTGAGGCCTGGTATGAGCCTCATGCTCGGCCTTGTGTTCAGAGGCTTGGAATCGAATATGAGTCGTCAATTGATGTCTATTCCTTACGGTGAGGTCGAGTTAGTCTGCTCAGCTTCCTTGTGCGTTTGATGGATGCTCCATCTACATAGAGTTTCATATGGAGAGGTTAGTCACCATTTGAGCATTCTAGCGTGTTTTCGAGGTGAATTCCATGACCTAAGCTCCGCTAAGACTCCACCCTTTATTGCGCTGGGTTTGTAACGGGATGTCGAACTCGCTCAAATTCTATGTCCCACTTCACGTCTTCTGAGGTCTCCCCGTCGATGCAACACTTGCTTCACCTGGGATATTATGTTGGAACCTTGGCATGAGCCTGAAATAGGCTGAGCGCTTCCGAGCCGCGGTTACCAATGCCGTGGGCTACTTTTTCCATCCTCGTACCTCCTCCGCTCCTCTAAGAGCCTCACCGCAATAGTAAACCGTGCCGACTTCGTTCTTGTCTCTCGACGAGGACAAATAAGTTGAGGCTGATACAGCCTAAGTATATAGTGAGGTGCTCCCCTTCAATAGGACTCTTACTAGGAATACCCAGAGGGGGAACTCAAGTATGTTTTTAATGCTGAGAATGCTTCTTCACACTTCGTATCCCATTGAAAGGCCTTCTTCAGGACTTGGAAGAAAGGTTGGCATTTATCACTTGCCCTGGATACGAATCGGCTTAAAGCCGCAATCCTTCCTGTCAGACGCTGGACTTCCTTTATACCTGATGGTGATGGCATGTCGAGAGCACAACCTTATTTGCCGATTTGCCTCAATTCCCTGGGTGGTTGACTATGAAACCCGTGAATTTTCCCGCTGATAATCTGGGCGCAACACTTCTGGCCGGATCTCGTGGCCATGTTGTAATCTCCCTCAGATTTGGAACGCCGAGAGATGAGCGACGTGGGAGCCTGGCCGGGTGGGATTTTTTACCAAAGATGTCATCTATGTACACCTCCATAGATGTGCCTATCTCGTCGGGAACATCCGTTCACCAACCTCCTCGGAGTAGGTGGCCCCTGCATTCTGAGCGTCCGAACCAAGCATCACACACGATAACAATAGGTTCCCGGGCCGCGGACTAACGAGGTCTTTTTCGTCGCCTGTCCATACCGATCCGGGTTGGTACTCAAGAAGGCGCCCATAAACCGAGGAGTTCATGGCTTGCCAGCAAGGCCCACGATGAGGTCGATCCTCTGCAAAGGGAAGCTGTCCTTTGGGCATGCTGTCAGTGAAGTCGATACAGAGTCGCCACTTGCCATTTGCTTTTTTGACGAGTACGACGTTAGCCAACCACTCAGGATACTCCACCTCCCTGATCGCTCCTGCTTGGAGGAGTTTGCCGACCTCCTCGTTGATGGCTTTCTATCTTTCTGGCTCGAAGCTCCTTCGCTTTTGCTTGATCGGTTTGAAGGACGGGCTGGCGTTCAGCCTATGAGTGATTACTGTAGGGTCAATTCCTCCCATGTCCGCTTACTTCCATACAAAAACGTCTTTGTTCTGTCTCAAAAACTGAGTAAGGAGGCCTTTGAGGTCTCTGCTAGCTTGGAGCTAATATAGGCGAGATGTTCAGGGTCGTCATCCAAAGGACACCGCAAGTTCTAGTTCTTAAGGGTTCTGGCTCCGTGAGCACCTCGCCACGCATGTCTAGCTTCCGCTCCATGTATACGTTGTCGACGCCTTTCGCTTCATGGATGCCGAGTAGCATTCCCCTGCCACTGCTGGATTTAACCATTCCTACCCGCTACGTAGGAACTTGATCATCATATGTGGTATGCGAGGGGGATGGATTTTATCAGACGAGAGGGTCTCGCCCAACAACATATTATGCGCATGGGGCGCTCACAATGAGGAATTCGGCTGCCGCCGTCGTCGCGTGCGGGGCTCTCCCAGTGGTGAGCACTATCGTGAGATCGGTTCAGGTAATACCTTTCCCCGTAAAACCCCCCGCGTATGTGTGTGTTGACGGGTTCCATTTTTTCCCTTCCAATGCCCATCTTATCGAAAGCTGACGCGAAGATGATGTCAGCTGAACTCCCATTGTCAACAGACCGATGAACTGCTTTTGTCGCCACAACTGGCGCGAATTCACCAATGGTCGCCATGGGGATGTTGGCATCCCTCCGTGATTCGAAGCCTAAATGTGATGGACTTGTCGAGTCGCCGCGCTTGACACCGCTTGTATTTCCCTACTCGCCGACTGGCGGTCGCTGCCAGACGCCTTCCGAAATAACCGATTCTCCTCCTTCTAATCCTCCCGAGATCACACATGATTTCAAAGAGGTTGCCTGCTGAGTCGTCGTCTCCGTCGAGGTGGTGGTGGTGGTCGCCAAGACCCGAGAAATTTCACTTCGAATAAGGGCAAAATCGCACTTTGGCCATGAATTGTGATTTCTCGTTAAAATCTGAAATTTATTCTCTAGATCTCGGATGACGAAACGGATTGCACCGTTGGAATCGTCTCACGAAATCTAGCTAGCACGTAAAATTTCATTGAATTCAGAGACAATCGGAATTTACATGATTTTCGAGGCATCGCGGTTCGGGTGCCATAAAACTATATTCGATGCGACGAAAGTTACATATGATACGTACTCATGTGTCATAAGTGGCATGAGTAGAGAAATGATGAAAATGGACGACCGAGATAGTGCCGAATGTCAAAACTGGGAAAAGAAGGACATAATGGTCATTTTTGGATTTGTTTTAAAGGATAATAAGACAAAAGAGGAATAGTATCATCCTCTTCAAAATGCAAAAGGGAGAAAACGCGGGGAGAAACCGCATGAATTCGTTTTATAGTGTGAGAGAACGCCCTCCTTCTCTAAAATCGGGTAGGAGACCGACCGTCAGCCTTTCTAGACAAGAAGGAAAGTCGGCTTCACGCGAGAGGGCTTCACGCGGGTACGATTAGGAGTTTCCTCAAACTCCGAGAGGTGGGTTTCTCCCTACCGGGTTTTACACTTTCTTTTAAGTGTTTTTCAATGTTTCGCTTTGGCTGAGGCCTTGAATCCTGCCGCTTGATCGCCTGAAACTCGAATCGAAATGCTTGATTTTCAGACCACGAACAAATCAGACAGTTTTAATGGACTGCCGGGTTAAATGTGTGATGAATCGCTCAATAAATCATGTATTATTTGTATGAGGCCTGAATGGTTTGAATTCGTTCACAAAGTGAACCACTTTATCGGGTGATTTTCCCGAATAGTAACCTAGGGTTTCACTATTCTCGAATAGTGTTCACAAAATAATTTTTGTGAATTAATGTGTTTGGTCGTGAAAGGATTCAAGTGTGGAATTGCTCATGTTTGATCATTATTAGCCCAAGTGAGCTAATTTTCGAGTGTGGAAATATGAAATTACATAAATATAATTGTGTGATTTCAAATAAGGTGAATATATGCATGGTGATATATTTGCATGTGTATAGGAGTTATTTTGAAATGGCATCATTACCGTATTTATATGCACTGGGCACCTTGCAGGAGATAGGAGTGAGTGCATGAGGTAATTTCTAGAGAGAATGGTTTCGAGGGTCAGTTTCAAAAATAATAATAATGATCTGAGATAGTCCATACTAAAATATCAAATCGCCGGCACGGCCCACTGATATACATCGGTGGTGAAACCACATATAAAATATCAATCAATATCTGAGTCGGCCCAATTGATATACATCGGAGGGTAGTCCACTAAATATAACATCGGAGACAGTCCACTACTTCTATATCTGAGGGTGTATCGACAAATGTAAACAAATAACTTTGTTCAAACTAGTTTTCTCATACATGGCTTAGGTGTGAGGAGCCTATGAGGACTCTGGATATGAGTTGAAGGCTAGGACATTCAAGTAGGATCATGCATTTGCTTGAATGTGTGTTTATTTTGGAGCATTGCATATGCACTTAGGTGGAGAGTAGCTCACTTAGGGTGATCCCACTACTGAGCATTAGCTCACCTTCTCGAGGGAACATATTTTAAGGTACAGGGAGCGCACGAGGAGACGACTCGTCCTAGAGGCTGAGTTTAGAAGAAAAGCCGGATTGTGGCTTTGATGATTTTATACATGTATTAGAATTCTCTCATTTTAATATATGTGTTGTATAAGAGTAAACATTTAAACTCTTAGAACTATTGGATATAGTTGGATTCATAGTTGGTATGTTTTTATGGGTATTGTTTATGGGCCCAAGTGGCCGTTTTACTCATTTTGTGATTATATCGACTCCGGCTGGGGATGTTTCATAGCTAGATTCGGGTAGAGCTCCACAAAGGAGACTCCCGCCCGATTTTCGGGCGGCGTCTCGGGTAACCCGACATCCACTTGTGGCTCGCGTGCCGATGGGTAGTCAACCCGACCCCGGCTCGGCCACAGCTCTGTATCGAGCTTAGGCATACGAAATACCTGAGGGAGCCGGTCGGGTATCCATCACCACTAGCGGTTTCGATGTGTAGTATAGGTATATGAAAACCTAGAGATTGAGGGCTTGGGCTTAGGCCATAGTCGTGTAAGAACATCACCACTAGGTGTGGTTCGATGTTGGGTTTAGGTTTGAGATTACCTAGGAAATCATGGGATATCACTAGGACATGACATGCATGTGTTTGATGTGTTTTGTGTGATTTGATAAATTTGTTGTGTGAAAAATATTCATAACTTGAATGATGTGTGATCATGTATTGTGTATGGTTTGAGTGCTTAGTGATTAGCACCTAGGAAAACCATGATGTGTTGGGAAGTTTTTAGAAGTTTTTTTTCAGTAAGTGAAAACTGGAACAAAGAGAAGAAATAAAATAAATTGGAATAATTTTATTTGGTTATTGAGAAATGAAACCAAATTTTAATAAATTTGAGATTGAACACTAGGTTTAGTGTTGGATCAAGAGTGTTTTATGAGATCTTTGGGACAAATGTCCAAAATTAAATGAAAAATAAATAAATAAAATAGGTGTGTATTTGTTGTCTTTCAAGAGTCGGGTGAAATGAAAAAACGTAGGTGAAGAAAATACTTTCTAAGATTTTTACAAGTAGTAAAAATTGAAGAATAATGAAGTAAAATAAATTTTTATAAATTTATTTGAGTATTATGGAAAATGAAAAAAAATATGTGTATATATATATTTTTTATGATTTTTCCAGCTGCTGGAAATAAATGAAAAAAAAAATATTTATAATGAAAAAAAAAAAACTGGTGCAGAAATTTGAAGTGTATTGCAAGAGTGTGCAGTGGTTGGAAGTGTATTGCATCATGGGGTAGGCTGGAAAGTTGTATTGCAATAAGGAAAATTGTATTGCAACTTTGCGTGTAGTGCTGAGAAATCAGACGGCAATACGCTTTTATTGAATCAGAAGAGAATGATGGAAAACTGAGTCACAATACACCATTTGTATCGCAGATCGGGAATTTGCCGCGTGAGTGTATCGCAATACACCATTTGTATCGCGGACAAAGTGTACTGGTGGAGGTCGGGACCGTGACGCAATACGCTCGTAGTATTGCGACTAGGCGCAGCGCTGGCGCAGATGTGGCGCCGGGCACAGCGCGCGGCACCGGCACCGGGCGCGCTGGGCGTGGCGCGCCGAAGTGTGGCAGGCGCCGCTGGAATGGGCGCGCGGCGATGCGCAGGGCGCGCTAATCGCCAAGCAGCGCGCAGGGGAGCGAGGGCGCACGCCAGCGCAGCCAAGTAGGCCGCCAGTCGTGCACCCTGGGCACTCAGCCTGCAACTCTGTCACCTCAAGACTGCTCCTCGAGTCAATTTTTGATATTGTTCATGAACCCTGCCTCATTTAAATTAACTGCTCTCATCACAAAAATTTTCGAAAAAAAAATTTATTAAATTAAATAAAAATCAAATAAAATTAGACAATAAATTTTCAAAAATAAAATTTTCAAAAAATAAAAATGGTAAATTTTCGAAAAATAAAATTTTGTTGAAAACAATTATTTTAAATGTGCAAATCATTGCCTCTGCGATGTCTGTAATTGCAAGGACAATGTGTATACATCGATTTACGTAGGCGATTAGTGTCTCTAGCCGTGTTTATGCCTGGGGAGATACTCGTATTGAGATTTAATCGCCATGTTAATGTGTGGATGGCTAGTGAGGACGAGATGTAGAGGACGCCCACGGCACCGTCGCATCATCGGACATTCACCGTACCGCCAATATTTTCGACGCTGCGCCATCATGAGGCCGGTAGTGTTGCAAATGCCGCCATCGCACGTGTCGCGGGCATAGCGGTGCAGTCAATGGAGGTCCCAATAACCTCCGTAGGTTTAGCGCATCATCCTCCGACATTCATGTGAGCACATCCGACGCGCAGCACCATCGGGTTTACGCAGACGCAACGCACTGGAGGCTGAAGACCACCGGCTACCGACCAGATTAGGCCAATGCGACTCCGGGCCTAGAGGGCGAGGCTCCAGTATGGTGGAAATGGCGGCGGATCTCAGAGACTTAGAGGCTATGACATAAAGCAGTTTCTCGTGAGAGTCGCTCATGGGTAAGTACTTTCCGTAGATCGCTGGCGTTCAAGAGTTCCTGTAGCCAAAAGCAAAGGCAATGATCGTGATGGATTATGTGACTAGGTTCACGTAGCTAAATTGATCCGTCGATGATTACGTGGCTATAAACTTGGCCAAGGCTGGGGGAGATTCGAGAATGTACCGAAGCTGTCCATATGGGCCGGATCAGAGATTTCGCCTATGATACGGACTCATTTGTCAGACACCGACCATGCAGAGAGTTTGGCTTGGGGAGGTCGAGACCTTAGAGGAGCCTTTAGATATGAGTTCTCCCTGTGATTGCATGAGAATAGGATGATACGTCGAGGTTCCCAGCCGGAGATCTTTGGGACTCTACTCACGTGACCGAGGATCATGGACATGTCGAAGTTCGGATGTCATCCCGGGATGATCGCTAATACTACAGTCAGCATCGACGCGGAGACAGAGGCTACCGCCACTCTCAGATCGATACCGTAGGTATTTCATGGGGACAAGCATGATATTTTGCCCCAGATAGTATAATGAAGCCCAGTGTCGTGACTGGGCTGTCACTAGCGAGCCTCACTCCCTAAGACGAGGTGAGACCGTACTTAGATCTACCGAGTAAGCAGCGAGCATGTGGACAGCTTTTCCGCATTTGTGCCACTTGGATCGCTCCCACGTAGGTAAGATCGCGGTATCGAGTTACACCCTCGGTACTTCACCCATCTCTATGACTCCGCATAGATGGCACCATTGAAGCCGCAGGAACTCGCAGTCCAGTTACGTGGAGCTATTTGACAAGGGGTCTCGACATTAGACCGAAAGCACTTCACCATGGGGCCCGCTCTATTTGGCGGCAGTTAAGGACAAGACACTTCAAACGCATTGATTACGCACGGTCAACAGGGTTACGACAAGAATCGATACCCATTGATCGGTGATTGACGATTTGTTTGATCAGTCGAGAGGAGCGAGTTTACTCCAAGATGTAATCTTCGCGACCGTAACCATCACCGAGGGTTAGGAGATAGATATCCCTAAGACATCGCAGACGCCAAGCATGGCAATTATGAGTTTACTGCGGATGCCCTTCGTATCGACGCATCGCGCCAGCGCAAAGATTCATGGATCTCATGCATAGGATATTCCAACTCTATTTCGATCAATTTGTCGTAGTCTTCGTGGAAGACATTTTGATCTACTCCCAGTCAGAGTGGGAGCATGAGTATCACTTATGGATCGTGGCTGGGCGCTTGTTTACATCAACCGTACGCCAAGTTCGCAAAGTGCGAGTTCCGGGCTACTTAGGTGAGATTGGGACACGTGGTGTCAAGATCGGGAGGTCGGCCGACCCGCAGGAAGGTCGAGGCGTTGATGAGTCGAGAGGCCGGGTGTTAGTCTTCGAGATACGTAGTTTCTTAAGATTGGTTGGGTATTACAGAGATTGTGGATTTCTCCAGGATAGCAGCGCCTATGACTAGGTTGACCCGGAAGGAGGTCAAGTTTGACTGGGATGACCGATGCGAGGAGGCATTCCAGAGTTGAAGAGGAGACTTACTTCAGCTCCCATCTTGATAGTTCCGGACAGGACAAAGTACACAAAGTGTATCGTGGATGCCTTGAGCGATTGGGATGTGTTTTGATGCAGTCCCAGAGGGTAGTAGCTATGGTTCGCCGGCCTAAGAAATCACGGCGCGTAATTACCCCAATAATACCTACATGGAATTGGCGGCCGTAGTCTTCGCCTTGAAGATTTGGCGCCCACTAGCCATACGACAAGGAAAGCCTGAGGCGTACTTAGGACCATAAAGGCCCAAAAGTATATTTTTCACGCAATGACCCTCAATATGTGAGGCAACACGTATGGATCGGGAGTCTCTAGAAGATTATGATTTCACTTTGCATTACCATCCCGATAAGGCAAATGTGGTAATGATGCACTCGCCTAAGTCGGGTGAGCGTGGCAGTATAGCTTCGAGCCATGATGCTCGAGACCGCTGGGGGACGCTTTAGACTAAAAATACGAGCGACTCGTGGTACCTCGGGAGTTTAAGGGCTATACCCTTCTCTCGTTGAGCGTATTGATTGAGTCCCGCGGGCAGACGTAGAGATGTCCATCGTGGACCCAGTGCTACCATGTACTGGTGACGAGGGTCGACCGTTTCACGCAGATGGTAGTCTTCTGATATAGGGACTCGCAGTGGCCCCCGTGCTTGACCGATTCGAGAGAGGATATTCCTCAAGGAGTTTCACCGCTTCTCGACATCAGGCACTCTGTGTGGCACCTAAGATGTACCAGATCTTTCGGCTGGCCAAGATACCAGTGGAATGAAGAGACACGCAGGGTACTTTGTTTGATGATGTCTCACGTGTCACGTGTTAGCCGAGCACCGTGGCCGCAGGCTACTTCCGTACCATCGAGGTGGCTGAGTGGAAGTGGGAAGCACGCCACGATGGACTTTGTGACCCACTTGCCACTCGATGCAAGCAGGCAGACGCAGGGTAATAGTGGATCGGCTCATGAAGCTCCGCGACATTTTCTACCGTATGATGACCTTCTCATCGAGAGATTCTCGCCTGGCCAGACATTTTCGAGAGATTGTCCGACTACATGGAGTGCCAGTATCCATAGTGTCGGATAGGGACCCGAGGTTTACGACATACTTTTAGAAGAGTTTCCAAAAGGATATGGCACACCTACCGACGATGAGCACAGAAGTTCCACCCTCGCATTGCATGGTAAGTCTCGAGAGACTATACAGTGGGTTGAGGACATGCTGCAAGCATGCGTCCTGGATCATAAGGGTAGCTCGGAAGAGCACTTGCCCTTAGTGGAATTCGCCTACAACAACAGCTATCGCGAGTATACGTGATGGCAACTCATGAGGCATTGTATATGGGGGAGCCAGCTGTGAGGTCACCGTTATGTTTGACCGAGGCGGGAGAGGTAAGGCGTATCACGCGACGCCGACCCCAGTTCGAGGTTGGTGATCACGTTTTCTTGAAGGTGATGCCTAAGAGAGGACTGGTCAGATTTGGCAAGTGCAGGAAGCTATCGCCGAGGTTTATTGGGCCTTTCGAGATACTCGAGAGAATAGACACTCCGCTTGCGCATCGGCCATACCGCCCAGCATGCCCGTGTGTCCACGAGGTATTTCACGCCTCCATGCTCCGTAAGTATACCCGCATCCGCCATGTGGTGGATTGGGACGTATCGAAAGTTGACACCGATGGACCTTTAAGGAGGGACCAACATGTATTTTGGATAGTCGTGATCGCCTACCAAGACGGAGGCTAGTGAGAGTGCTATGCTCGCACTATGGAGTGGGAGGAGTCAACGTGGGAACGCGAGGACACAATGCGGGCCACCTATCCCTTCTTTTTTAGGGATGAAGGTACGTGGTTTAGTCGTTTAACATTTAAATGACTAGTTTACATGCATGGTAGAGTGCACGTTGCATATGCATGTGAGTGATGTGATTTCGGTTACGAAATTTTGTTACAAAATTGTGATTTCGGTTAAAAATAAGAAATTTATTCTCTAGATCTCGGATGACAAAACAGACAGAATCGTTGAATCGCCTCGTGAAATTCAGCTAGCACCGTAAAATTCTCGTTTGACCCGAGACGTCGACATTTACACGTTTTTCGAGGCATTGAGGTTCGGGTGCTGTAAAACGATATTTGATGCGACGAAAGTTACATATGATATGTACTCATGTGCCATAAGTGGTATGAGTAGAGAAATGATGAAAATGGACGACCGAGATAGTGCCGAATGTCAAAACTGGGAAAAGAATGACATAATGGTCATTTTTGGATTTGTTTTTTAAAGAATAATAAGACAAAAGAGGAATAGTATCATCCTCTTCAAAATGAAAAAAGGGAGAAAACGTTGGGGAGAAAAACCAGTAGCTGAATTCGTTCTTTTCTAGTGAGAGAACGTCCTTCTTCTCTCTAGAACTGTAGGAGATCCGACCGTCGGCATTTTCTCGACAAGAAGGGAAAGTTTCTTTCTTACGCTGAGAGGGCTTCAAGGTGGGTACTGTGCATTAGGAGTTTCCTCAACTACTAGAGGTAGTGTTTCTCCTACTGGTTTTACACTTTCTTTAAGTGTTTTTCAATGTTTCGGCTGGTTGAGGCCTTGAACTGCCGTTTGATCTGTTCCAAACCTTGGAACTGAAATGCTTGGATTTTGATACCTACAAACAGTCCTTTTGCGGATTATTTGGGTTAAATGTGTGATGAATTGTTCAATAAATCATGTATTGGTTTGTATGAGGCCGGAAATGGCCTTGAATTTCGGGTTCACAAAGTGAACCGACGATTGGTGATTTTCTGGGAATAGTAACCGAGGGTTTCACTATTCCCGAGAATAGTGTTCACAAAATAATTTTTGTGAATTAATGTGTTTGGTCGAGTGATTCAAGTGGAATTGCTCGTGTTTGATCATTAGCCCAAGTGAGCTAATTTTTGGAGTGTGGAAATGTGAAATTACATAACATGATTGTGTGATTTAAATTATGTGAATATATGCATGGTGATATATTTACATGTGTTATAGGAGTTATTGAAATGGCATCACAATGCATTTCATATGCACTGGGGCACCTTAGAGAGATAGGAGTGAGTGCATGAGGTAATTCTAGAGATAATGGTTTTGGAGGGTTGTCTAAAATACACACGATCGGGAGGGTAGTCCATACTAAAAATATCAATCGTCTGAGACGCCCATTGATATACACATCTACAGGGTAGTCCACATATAAAATACTGGCTCTGAGTCGCCCAATTGATATTCACTCCGAGGGTAGTCCACTAAATATAACATCTGAGACAATCCACTACTTAGATTGAGGGTGTATTCTCACGTAAAATGTAAACAAATAACTTTGTTTGAAACTAGTTTTCTCATACATGGCTTAGGCAAAAGGAGGTGAGCTTCAAGGGAGTGACTCTGATACGAGCCGAGCGCTGGGACATTCAAGTAGGATCATGCATTTGCTTTGAATGTGTGTGTGTGACACCTCATTCTCGGGTCCGCTGACTACCCGTCAACTATGGAATACAAGTGATGTCAAGTTACCCCGACGCCACTTTCGTAAAACCCAAGTAGTCTCCTTTGTACGGGGAGCTCTACCCAAATATAATACCTGTATAAACCTTTCCCAAACAGTCCAATATATCATCACATGAGTAAAACGACCACTTGGGCCCATAAACAATACCCATAAAAACATACCGACTATGAATCCAACTATCTCCAATAGTTCTAAGAGTTCAAATGTTTTACTCTTATACAACACATATATTAAAATTAGAGAATTTAATATATGTATAAGACTCATCAAAGCCACAATCCCGCTTTTTCTTCTAAACCCCCGCCCCAGACGAGCCGCCTTCCCCGTGTGCCCCGTACCGAAAAATATGCCCCCTCAACCGTGGTGAGCTAAACGCAGCCTAATCACCCTAAGTGGGCTACTCTCCACCTAAGTGCATATACAATGCTCCAAAATAAACACACATTCAAGTAAATGCATGATCCTACTTGAATGTCTAACTGATCAACTCATATCCCGAGTCCTCACCGACTCCCTCACACCTGCCTATGCAATGTATGAGAAAACTAGTTTCAAACAAAGTTATTTGTTTACATTTGTGGTCTACCGATCAAGTGGAGGGACCGCTCCGATGTTATATTTAGTGGACTACCCTCCGATGTATATCAATTGGGCCGACTCCGACGATTGATATTTTATATGTGGACTACCCTCCGATGTATATCAATTGGGTCGTCTCCGACGATTGATATTTTTAGTATAGACTACCCTCCGATCATTATTATCATTTTTAGACAACCCTCCGAAACCATTATCTCGGGACTACTTCCTACGCACTCACTCCTATCTCTAAATGGTGCCCCAAAGTTGCATATGAAATGCATTGTGATGCCATTTCAATAACTCATATAACACATGCAAATATATCACCATGCATATATCCACATAATTTAAATCACACAATCATATTATGTAATTTCACATTTTCATACACTAAAAATTAGCTCACTTGGACTACTGATATCAAACACTCCAGCACCCACTTGAATCACTCGACCAAACACACATATTTTCACAAAAATTATTTTTCGAACATGTTTCTAACAAGAAACCCTGCTATCGCTCCTATCAAAACAGCCAAATTACTCCGCTCACTTTGTGAACTCCGTATTTCTCGGCCGATTCGGCCTCATACAATATCAAAGGACATTCATAGCACACATTTCACCATGGCACTAAACAGCTCTCGTGGACGTGTCACGACTGTCCACATGGGTTTCAAAATCCAACACCTTGCCTCCAAGATTCGAATCGATCAACAAACGGCCCCTCACGGCCTCATTCAACTCAAACATTAACATAGCTCTTAAACAAAGTTAGTCATCAAAACCTAGGAGAAACTCCTACCCCTCTCGGAGTTTGAGGAAACTCCCCAATCCGGCATTCACGCGAAGCTTCCGCAGAGCAGCCTTTCCTTCTTGTCTCAAGCTAAGACTCCGACGGCTGGATCGCCAAAGATTTTAGAGAGAAGTCGATGTTCTCTCTCTAAAATCAAGATTTCAAAGCTTCTGCATCTTTTCTCCCAGATTCCACGTTTTGTTTTCTTCCCTTTTTTTCAATGTGAGACAACACTATTTATGTTTTGTCTTTTACTAACTTAAACTTTTCCAAAAATGACATTTATGTCCTTCTTTCTCCGCTGACATTCTAAGACTACTTCATTGTCCATTTTCATCATTCCTCTACTCATGCCACTTATGGCACATGAGTATAAGAGGTGTGGAGAAAAAGGTGTGTGAGTTTGCTGCATCAAAATCGCTTTTTACTAAGACCAACCCGCATGCCTTGAAAAACGTGTCAACTCGACCGTCGTAATTCTACGAAATTTTACGCGTGCAAGCTGACCGAGATGATTCTAACCCGTGAAACTGCTTCATCCAAGATCTAGAGAATAAATTCGGATTTTTAATTAAATTCAATTGTAAATTAAATTACGATTTTGCTCCTTTACTCTAAATTGGAATTTCTTGGTCTTACGTTGTGTTTATTTCGGAGCTACTGCATATCCACTTAGTGGAGAGTAGCCCACTTGTGGTGATCCCCACCATCAGCACAGCTCACCCTCACGAGGAACATATTTTCGTGCAATGAGCACGAGGGATCGCTGGCCCTGCAGGATGAGTTTAGGAAAGAAAAGCTCCGATTGTGGCTTTGATGATTTTATACATGTATTATAATTCTCTAATTTTAATATATGTGTCAGAGTAAGAGTAAACATTCGAACTCTTAGAACTTTTGATATAGTTGGATTCATAGTCGCATGTTTTTACGGTATCGTTTATGGGCCCAAGTGGCCGCTTTTTTACTCATGTTTCATGGATTACATTGACTGAGTTGGGACAGTTTCACGTGTGTGTTGTATTTGGGTAAAGCTCCCGTACAGCAGACTCTCGGCTGCTTGCATTAAGGCAGTGACTGTGCATGATACCGAGGTCGCAGAGCATCTCTAAAAGGCTCAACAAATAGCTATTTTTAGCTATTTTGTTGAGTCAAGTAAAAAAATTAGGTCTCCAATCCGCTCACTATCCTCCGCCACATTCACACTCCCGCCTCTCTCCTCTCAACAAATGTTGTGAGCGCTTCGCCTCAACGTATCTCCCTCCAAAACCGCCAACGTTTTCTCTAGATCCATTGAATCCAAATGACACCGGCAAACCACAAAAACTGTGCATCTCCTTCTTTGTCTTCTCCTCGTTTATAGAGTTCGATTCGCTTCGAATCAGACTCCAGACAACTTCTATTTGTTTGAGAGGAGCGAAAAATTTTCCTAGGAAAAAGGTTATACAGAGGTTTCTTTACTCATATGCTGTAAATTATTGATTTTTTTTTCTGGAAAAACGCTTTTCGGTGAGTATAGGATGTTTGATTTAATACGATTCCAAAGGTTCGCTTTTGAAGGAGATCGACGAGTTTGATTGCTTGCGTGAAAAAAGTTTTCGATGCTTGTTTCAAAGTCATTGAGTTTTTGGAGGTGATTGTTATGAATTTTTTTTTGTTTGCCTCTGTTTTTGGAGGTGACCATATCTATTCTGAGGTATTTTCCTAGCTTTTTCCCAACTTGTTTTCTTCACCTCTATTTTTGTTTTATGTTTTTTTTTTTTGTGGGTGTGTGAGATATATATGGAAAAAGGCAAGTGATCTTCATGACAGGACATGGGTATGGGTTTGCTAGTTGAATTTTGTTTCGCATTTCTCGCCTATTTGATTTTTGGTGAGGGGTTATTTTTTTGGTGTGTGTGGGAAACAGAGGAGCAGTGAGGCAAAGGATTCAGATGAGGGAAATGGGTTCGCTCTCACCCGTTTCTCGCTTCGATTGAGTTGCACTTCCACTTTACCCCACTCAAAGCATTAATGGGGGGGTTTCAAAAGAAAGGGAGGTTTTGAATGGGAGGAAATGGATATGTAATAATCGTATATATGGGTTTGCTTAAACGTGTGTTTGCCTTTTGAGAATTACTAGTAGGAGAAAGGAAAAAAAAGGGGTTATTTTCTTGGGATATCCATTCGATTCGCGCTACGCAGGTCGAGCTAAAATCAACAAAAATTTATATACACCTAAAAGTTCTCTTACCGTAGTCAAGCTAACAAGCAAAGATACGGTCTGTGTGGTCGAACACTGGGATGGGGTTTTCATCCTAAAAATGGTTCGCATCGTTGCCTCGGTTGCAAGGCTTATTTGGACTCTTTTGAATTGTGTTTCGTAAAAAACAAGTGGGAATGGCGAAACCGAGAATTGCAAAACCGAAAAGTAAAAGGTGAAAAGTTAACTTTGAAGATTTGTGTCACTAACTTGGCAATAGTAAGGAAACAAGTGTCCCTGTTTATCCGTTATGACAAGCAACCTATAGTCCCTGGCATAACCGGATCTATGTTTAACTAGCAAACCTCACCCTTGAAACAACTCCTATTTGAGTTAATATAGGTAACATGCAGTTATGGCCCCTTTAATGTTTAAAACCCTAACATTTAATATCATCTCAGAGGCTCGTAAAGACCATCTAAAGAATCACAGTCCTAAAGCATGGAGAGTATTGGCCAAATCAATAACATTAAATGCTATGCAACCCATCTTGAGAAACCTAACATATAAATATCATTTTAGGAGGTTCGGCAGAAGACCATCTAAAGAATCACGCACCTCTCTCTCACCGAATATGCACTGATCCTAAAGCATGGAGAGTATTGGCCAAATTCAATGACATTCAATGTTATGCAACCATGTTTTGAGAATATAAGGGCCATAAATACACTACCCGTAGCTTTAGTACAAGAGACAACATGCATATGCCCCACCACTAAGCTAGCTTCCCTTCCTCTCAAGAAAGGGAGGCTTAGCTGCATCTCGAGTTGTCATCCTCAAGAGGTGTTCAAACAGAAAGTAAGAGAAAGAGGAGAGAGAAGAGAGAAAAATAAAACCCTAGCTAAAATACAATACTTTATTTACAAAATGAAAACTTACAAAATATCTTCTCCTCCTCCAAATTGTTCCAAAAAAATTTTCTTTAGGTTACAAAACAAGAGGGGCTTATATAGGCCTCCTCAAGGTACCTATGAAATTGGCTAAGCCAGTATGGACAATTAAGTAATACACCAAGTTTGGGAGGCGCTTTAAGATTAATTACAAAGCATGACGAGCAAGATCAATTCGCTTATCAAGAATTTCGCTAATTAGCTTAAATCAACAGTCTAGCGAAACAAGAAATTTCGCTATGGTGGCAATTTACTCGTTAGCGAAATTTCGCTGCCAGCTTAAATTCTCGTGGAGAAGTTTAAATCAATTATTTTCGCTATGAACAATAAAATTTGACGGTCTACGAATTTGGTGTTCATAAGGTTGCGAAATTTCGCAATCTTAGCGAAAAATGCCAAAGCTAGCTTAAAAATTCCCGCATTGTCGATCCTTCACCGTTTCATCCTCGCCTTCAACCGCACAATTTTCTTCACTTTGCCTTTTGTTTTCTCATTGATTCTGGGCTGGTTGATACAGACTTGAATTCAACTTCATGATTCATCCTTTTCAGATGAGATCAACCTAAGAGTGCACAAATACCCGTTGAAAACAACCAAAAATACCCTCTAAATGCATAAGTGGTGGCCTAAAAGACCAGAACACTTCAATCGGGTATAAATGACATGATTAATGCGTAAAAGCACTCAAAACCATCTAATATAGGGTTCAAAATTGCACTCGCAGCACTAATCACACCCCCCAACCGAAACGTTGCTAGTCCCTTAGCAATGCAAAACAAAAAGGAGATGCATGTGGTGATTTTCAAAAAGGTTATGATTAAAAAAGGTTTAGATACATATAAACATTACCTTAAACTGAAAAATTGAAATCAAATTTGAAGACCGAAATGAAAGAATCAAAACCATACAAGAACCATTTCAGGTCAAAATTGGTTCCATGATTCTCAGCTTGAATTTCCACCTGTCTAATGTTCTTTTTGTAACCGTATTAAGCCAATAAATTGCAAAATTCGCTTCCTCTCCCCCCAACCTAGCACTACATACCTTAAGTCTGTTGAACAACCTAGATGGGGTGGTTAGTTACACTCTTCTTTCTTTATTCATCTACATCGTAGGGTGCAATGCTTAAAATCCGACTTCACCAAAGTCCGTGTAACGGGGGTCCACCGATGACTCCCAACCACTAAGGTTTAGGGCATCAAGCCAAAAGGATCACTGACCACTAACTCCAAAGGCTTCACCCTGACTGACGACTTCGAAAAATTAAGCACCACAAGTCATTAAACTTCACCTATCCACCCATGTAACGAATACTAAATCGATGACTTCAACCAATTAAGGCTTAGGCATCGGGCTTCAGCTGCTTTCGCCATACACCCCCTGACCGTGCTCTGTTTCAAGGCAAAACTTCACCGACTTTATTTTTCTTTTTCTTTCGCTTTTTTCTTTTCTTTTTCCTTTTGGAAGACAACATTGGTCTTCAATTACAGTAACACAAACCTATCCTAAGTCACAACATGCTTAAGGCCTATTATGCAAAGTGAAAGAGGAAGCAAACAAATTCATACCATTGAAATAATCTGAGTGCGTTGTGTGAATTGAAGATAAGGAGAAATTTCAAGTTGAGCATGCAGGAACTTCAACTGACCAAAAATTTAATTCAAGCATGGAATTTGTCCTAGCATGTAAGTGACAAACAATGATTCAATTTTCCAACATGAAGCAATTCAATTGTCCAATTGTAGCAATTCAATTGTCCAATTGAAAAGAAAAACATTTACACATAGCAAAGCACAAAACATGATATACAAAAGTCTGTATATATATATACTGAATAGCTTTTGATATAGCCAAAGTGGCTAATACATGAATATTAAGCTAAACACAAAAATATCACTGCCTACTATGGCTAATACAAAAATCCTAATCAAAATCAGTAGGCAGTTGATAAAGCTGATAACTATACAAAAATCATAAAAGAGACCTAACCACCTCACTACTGTGGTGGTGGTGGTGGTGGGCCTGTCGCCGCTACAGCCGTAACATCTAAAGAAGCAAAGAAATGCAGTGGGGTCCTTCTCTCGATCGTGAACATGAGGAAGACCCGTGTGGGTCATAACTGCGGTCGCGATGGGATGGCACCGTCAACCTCGATCCCGGGTCGCCGTAGCTCTGCAGTGGTAGATAGCATCCATCGCCACCCGCCTATCTCCTCGAGCCGACATGACCGGTACCCCCGCGAATGATGTGCGAATAGAAGGCCCGTGAGTAATCACGCAGCCGCCGATGTAGTGTGTGGAGGGAGATGGGAGTGAACGATCTGAATGGGAGTCCTTTCCTGCACTGGCTCCAAAGGTGTATATCATCTACGTGGTGGTCCGTTACCTCCCGACCCCACTCCTCCCCGGGTCTTGGTGGTCATATGGAATGAGGATCGGGCATAGTCATCATAACCCTGCCTATCGACACTACATGTAGGCATCTAGCTCTCATCTCTAGCCCGGCTCCCCGGGAATCCCATCCGCCGAGAACATACAGTAGGAGTCTCTGCGACGCAGCGGATGCTCTCCCGCCGGCCGTCCTTTCGCGATGGACCTCCTCAAACCGCAAATGCAGGTCATCACTAAATGCACTGGTCGAACCAAAATCCCTGAGATCCGTAAAGAGGCTCCAATATGGCCCCCTCCTTCGCACATACGCCGCAGAGGGAACAACGTTTGCACGTAGAAGATGGTCGGCGAGCAAGATCCGAGGCTGAGCCGCCTCCCGTAGTGTCATCAACCAAATAGCTGTAATGCCGCTGCTCTGACCATCTCCCGCTACGGTGGGCCCAAGCTCGAACCCTCAGTTGCGCCGTGGCGGTATGCGCAATCCAATGCCTGAAATATCTACCGGTCCGAGCACACCGTGGTGTCATCTATACCGAATCGAATCTCTAGCGGACTCGCTCCTGCCTCCCTGATGTCGTGGAGAGCGGTAGGCGCACTAATTTCCCGGGGTAATAAAATCGTCACGGAAGTCATGAAGGGTGTGAGTGAATACTCCTCGATCAATCTCAAAGACTCCCGATGACCGTCGCCACGTGGGACGCCATAAAAATGACTCCCGATGAAACTCTCACGCGAGTCGCACATTCCCGGAACGGGTTCCCTACGAACACGTGGCCTCCCATCTCGAAGGCCGGGCGCATACCGAGGCGATGAAGTCGCTCCGCACCGGGCAACCGAGACGGTGGGAGCCCGTGGAAGATGACTCGCCTCGCCCGATGTGCGGCCTCGCTTGAGGGCCTCGGCCCTCCCAAATTTCCTCCGGCCGAGGCGCGTGTGATGGGCCCGGTCCCATCTCAGGTTCGATAACGCTCTGAATCCCCCGAGGCTCTCGATACTACCTCGGACCTATGGATGGTACAGAGGCCGGACCGAGTCAGCCACTCTCTCAAAGCGTACGACCCTCACCCGAGGCCAAGATCCGACCCCGAGTACGAACCATACCGATATCAAAACAAAATACCGAAAGGCTCGACTCACCGGAAAATATAATCGGTGACCCCAGAAGCATCAACTCCAGCTCTCGGAGGCTAATGGGAACCACCCTCGGGAAGCAAGCACCCGGGAACCGTGGCTCACC
Organism: Tetrastigma voinierianum; assembly: GCA_016808115.1. Lineage (NCBI taxonomy): Eukaryota > Viridiplantae > Streptophyta > Magnoliopsida > Vitales > Vitaceae > Tetrastigma > Tetrastigma voinierianum. The sequence continues at coordinate 132,585 of JAEQBH010005658.1, forward strand.
GACCAGAAACGAAATGGCCCTTTAACTAACCAAACAGTTTCGATAACTGATCACCCGCTGGGGACGTGGCACCAAGAAGTCAACCGAGGCACCATCCCGGCAAAGGAAGGCTCAGCCAGGCAAAGGAATAATCGTGGTCAGGCGCGCGGTGGAGGCTCACCGCTGCCTCTGGCCGTACGCTGGAAGCGCGCGTGACCGAGGATGCCATACTAGAAACTCCGGGCCGTGCAAAGCCCCGTGCGTGGGGTCGGGCGGCTCAGTGGCTTCGCGGGAGCTCAAAGATCTACTGAGTGGGAGAATGTGAAGTGGCATTCTAAACCAACCCCCTCGCGAGTATAAGCTTGTAACGGCAAAATGAAGGTCATTCCGCCAAATTTTTCTATACTTAGCGAATTTGGCCTACTGGACTTCCTGAAATCATGAAAATTCGCAAATTAATTAATAAAATTATATGAAATAAAAATTATCGTTAGAAAATTTACTATAAGATGCTAATATTAAAAATTCAAAATAAAAGTACTATAATATATAAAACTAAGCTACCGTAAAAATGAAAATCGCTAAGTTAACAATTTTCGAAAAACTAACTAAAACTAACAAAAAATTAATTAATTTTAAAACAGAAAGAAATATGTGGAACTGCACCGTTTTTGAAAAACACCGAACCAGTTCATTCTCAAAATTTACTCGCGGGGTCATGCAATGATTCTCAACCCCTCGCAAGAGCTTCGGGTCGCTCCATGGTTTCGTGGTGACCATTTGTTGAATTGTTCGCGATGGTTGTCAATCGGTGCAATTGGCTTGCAGTTGGTGTTGATGGCAAGACCAATATATCTTCATCTCAATGGGTAATTACTCCTTGCATTTCCTGGACACTGTGTTTTCCTGCACACTGATCAATTGAAACAACTTCATCAGAAATTTGATTTTCATTTTCTAACAAATTTTGCTTATTGTTCATATGAAAGATGTTTAACCTGCTGTCATGTTACCAAATGAAAAAGAGTTGCATGACTCCATTCCTAGCAATTTATTATTGCATTGGTCAGGCCGTAAATGGTCTTCCTAAGATGATTGCACATGATCGGGTTCACTAGCAATCACTCAAGTCAAGTACCACAAAATTCCATCGGGTAGTAGAATTTGTCTATCTTCACTAAGACATCCTCAACTATCCCCAGTGGATTTTCACCGATCTATCGGCCAACGAGTGCGTGTGCAGGATGTCGGGTAGGTTTAAGTTCACCTGCACTCCAACTCCGCTTGTATACCGAATACCAAGATTAGGTTCACACTCGCTCCTAAATCAAGCAAGGACTTTTCTATGCAATTCCCACCAATATTGACCGAAATTGTGGGAGATCCGTGATCTTTGTATTCGACAGGTATCAGTTTCTGGATTACGGCACCGATATGTTCAAGAAACAGCCTTTCAATGCCTAATCCCTCGACAGGCAAAGATCTTTCAAAAATTTTGCATAAGCGTGACTCTCGTTTGTTAGGGTCCAAGAAAGGTATGTTAACCTTTTTACTTGCCTTAAACCTCAAGAATGCTTGTTGCTGAGATGCCTCTTCTTTTCCTCTAAGTGCTATGGAAACGGAGGTGGTATGCGGTATTTCATTGAATCCTCCCTCTAGGAGAATATGCTCTAATGCAATTTTTCTCCCCGCTCAGTTCTTCACCCAGCCTGGGTGACAAATGATCAAATTCTTTTCCACTCCTCAGTAATACAGCCTTAATCCTCATCCATTCCCGAATTGTTGGATGACCCCACTCATGAATTTTGGGATTTGAGATGGCTGAGAGGGAAACCTCCCTCTTTCTTGCACTTAGCAACTTGTTAATCTGTGATTGAATACTGTAGGGCTTGTCAATTTTCGGTTCGTATTGCTCAAGCCCACTCCTATTCTCTTATTCAGTGTACTTTCTACAGTATCAATCCTTTGTGCCAGTTGCACATGAATTCCTTTTTGTTCCTCAACAAAGTTGCCCACCACCTTACCTCAAGAATTAATATGGCTTGCTCCACAGAGAAGAGGATGATGGTCAGTTGTGGATCGTGGAGTGGGGAAAACCAAATCAGAGGTTTTAAACTGGGGTACATAAGCAAAGGGGGTTGGGTCTCCATGCAATGTTAGTGATTCCTCTCCAATTGGAATTGTAGGTGTCACCATATGGAAAGCATTGGATTGTTGTGGCTTGATTGTCCTGCCAGTTGTTTGCACATTCCGACATCAAATCCTTCACTCCGCATGGGCCATAGACATGGTTCTACTCGGCGCAATGTGGGATTGGAAATTGGTGCAAGGATTGATTGAGCAGGATTTTCGGGGCCACGCATGCACCTCTTGAAGTCGCTTTTGCCTTCAAGCTCCTCTACTTTCCTAGCTAGGGTTGAAATCCTAGCTCTCATCTCTATTTCTTCAAAGGCATACATCCCACCCCCCTTCAAGGTCGAATCGGGGGTGGTCTCATCCCCATCCAATTCTCTCTGTGGGTTAGGTTCATCCCAACCCTTAGAAGTTTCAGCCACATAATTTAAAAAATCCATGGCTTCATCAGGATGTTTTCTTAAAAAGTCTCCCCCACACATGGTTTCTAAGAGCTGCCTCATGGCAGGAGACATACCACCATAGAAGTGGTTTACCAACATCCAAGTATCAAATCCATGGTGTGGACATGCACCGACATGGCTTCCATAAATCTTTCCCAACACCGTAAAATCTCTCACCATCATGAGCCGCAAAAGTGTAGATTTGTCTTTTCAAATTATTAGTTTTATGAGTTAATCGAAAAACTTTTTCAGAACTCACCAGCCTCACCCTTCACTTCTAATGGTTCTAGCCTCAATGAGTTGAGCCATATTCTCGTCTTGTCCTTTAGAGTCAATGGAAATGCCTTTAGCTTCAAAGAAATTCATGTCCATCATACCTTCCTTGAAGGTAGTGTGCACCTCCTCAAAATCCCTAATATGAGTGTATGGATTTTCATTTTCCATACCATGATATGTGGGGAGTGTATAACAACATACCCTCACCCGCTACATCTTCAACAGAGGAATGATACAGACGTGGCACCAACTCTGGTGAGGGTGGATGTGATCCCTCATGGCTCTATAGGCATTTGGATTCATGGGGGAAGTTCCTTGGTTGACTCTGTTGTTCCTCAGGTATGGGATCCATGGCATCAGTATGTACACTGATTTCACTAGCTAGGTCAAATTGTGTACTTATCCTATTCGCCTACCCGATGTGCTCCTATCCCACTGTGCATAAACAAGCCAGCACAATTATAGAGACAACAAAGAGCAACAAACAACTTGCAAAAAGATTAAAATTAACTAAAATCAATAAACTGATCGACGAAAATCGAAATCAATCAAAAATCGAAACAAAGGTGCCATCGCTAATTGCTAAAAACTCGCGCTTCCTCAGAATCGAGTGGCAAAGAGGGGCAGTGCCACTCACTGCGGATGTCGAACGCCAGTACGCCAACTCGGCCATTGGGAAGCTTGGCACCATCCCGCAACGGCGCCATTTTTCCGCCACAAGAGGCTGAGCTAAAATCAACAAAATTTATATATTAATTCTGTGCCTCACATCGCCGTAGTCAAGCTACCGCAAAGATAGCGGCCTGTAGTCGAACACTGGGATGGGTTTTCATCCTAAAATGGTCTCGTATCAGTGCTCGAAGGTAAGGCTTTCTATTTGACTTTTGAATTGTGTTTCAAAAACAAAGGGGAATGGTTTAGAACCTGAGAATTCAAAAACCGAAAGTAAAAGGTGAAAAAGTTAACTTTTGAAGATTTAGGTCACTAACTTGGCAAGCTGGGGCAAACAAGTGTCCTAAGCTTTTATCCTCTCGCTATGACAAGCAACCTATAGTCCCCCGGCATAACCTGATCTATGTTTAACTAGCAAACCACCCCTTGAAACAACTCCTATTTGAGTTAATATAGGTACATGCAAGCATGGGCCCCTTTAATGCTTAAAACCCTAACATTTAATATCATCCGTGAGGCTCGTAAAGACCATCTAAAGAATCACAAGTTCTAAAGCATGGAGAGTATTGGCCAAATCAATAACATTAAATGCTATGCAACCTTAATTTGAGAAACCTAACATATAAATATCATTTAGAGGCCTCAGAAGACCATCTAAAGAATCACGCACCTCTCTCTCACCGAATATGCACTTCGGATCCTAAAGCATGGAGAGTATTGGCCAAATTAATGACATTCAATGTTATGCAACCATGTTTTGAGAATATAAGGGCCATAAATACACCACCTGTAGCTTTTAGTACAAGAGGACAACATGCATATGCCCCACCACCAAGCTGGGCCTTCTTCCTCTTCAAAGGAAAGGAGGCTTAGCTACATCTTCGAAGCCGTCATCCTCAAGAGGGGGTATGCTCGGCAATGAGAAAGTAAGAGAAAGAGGAGAGAGAAGAGAGAAAAATAAAACCCTTAAATACAATACTTTATTTACAAAATGAAAACTCATGAAAATATCTTCTCCTCCTCCAAATTGTTCCAAAACAATTTTCTTAGGTTACAAACAAGAGGGGCTTATATAGCCCTCCCTCAAGGTATGAAAATACCAAAAACCTATGAAATTGGCTAAGTTGCAGGACAATTACACACACCAAGTTTGAGGCGGTTTGGCATTAATTACAAAGCATGACGAGGCATCAATTTTCGCTAGGTCGGGGCGAAATTTCGCTAATTAGCGAAACACAGCTCAAATAAACAAGAAATTTCCGCTATGGTGGTTATAATTGCCATACGAAATTTCCTCGCTGTTAGCGAAATTTGTGGAGTAGTTTAATCAATTATTTTCGCTAAGGAACGTTGTTAGCGAAATTTGATGGGTTCAGTTTAATTGCGTTTTCGCTTAAGGTTGCAATTTTCGTTAATTCAATAAAATTTTCTAGAAGCTTAACAAAATTCCCGCATTAAGCTGATCCTTCACCGCTTTTCATCCCGCCTTCAACCGTATCAAATTTTCTTCACTTTGCCTTTGTTTTCTCATTGATTCTCGGGTCGGTCGATGGCCGAGACTTCCACCCAACTTCGCATTCATCCTTCAGATTGAGATCAACTCCAAGAGTGCAGTATCAGTCACCCGCAAAACAACCAAAAATACCCTAAATGGCATAAGTGGTACTAAAAAGACTAGAACACTCCCACTTCAGAGCAATGACATGATTAATGCGCAAAAGCACTCAAAACCTATCTAATATAGGGTCTTCAAAATTGCACTTTTTGGGCACCAATCATACCGATTTATCTCTCGTTAAGTTTTTTTTGATTTCTTATCTCGATGTTTTGCACTTTACTGCTTCGACATGTAGATGGGTGTGTTTGTTTCCCGAGAAAAATGGTGCAAGGGAAAGCAAGGAATGTTCGGGACCCTAAAAGAACAGATCACCTAAGATCATAGGTATTTTTTTTCGATTGTGTTGATTTTCTATCTGATGTAGCTTCTTTTGACTGTTTGGCTTTTTGTTAATTTAGAAATCTCTCTCTACATATAGAAATCTCTCTCTCTCTCTTTCTCTTCAATATCTGAAATAGCCCATTGGTGCATATATGCTCAAATCATCGCATGGAACGGACTTTCGCGGAAATGAAAGTTGCTTCAAATTGTGTGACTGCATTTTTTGATTTTGTTATTGAGATCTATCAAAAAGTTTTATTATAAAACAAGGCTCTTGCAAGAATGAGGAGCATCTAAGTAAACCATTCATTTGAAAAAATTGAAAGCTTATTTTTTAAGGTTTGTCTTCACCGGTTAGGTGTTGTCGAGATTAAGCCAGATTCTCATAACAAAAGAAATTATAAGCTTTCTTTTTTATGTTTTATTCATAACAACATTGAGATTTTTATTATTGAGATCTATTAGAAACTTTTATTATGAAACAAGGCTCTTGTAAGATCTATCAGAAACTTGATTCAGGATTATTATTTTAAGCCCCCTAGTTGAATTTGGTGTCAATTCTTTCTATGCATGTATATAGATATTACTTTTATGTAGTTAACCTTTATGCACCTTTTTTCATCGACAATGCTTTTGCCACGGATGAACATGGATATTACTTTACCAATCTATTGAATGAGGAACAAACGTAGGTGGGTTTAACACTCAATCGTAGAACAAATAAGTCGGGCCACCAATATCACCTCAAATAGACCCAACCACCAAAAGTTTTCGAGGCGCAACTTTTCAAACTGGTGAGGACTTAGTTTTAATCTCTGCCGCTGAATATTAGTATGGATGTCGGTATGGGAATGAGCAAAATCTAAAGGTATCGTAAAGGCTTGGGAGTACTTCAACAAATACAAACCCGAGTCGATTGTAATCGAAATCAAGTTACTTTGATGAATCGCTGGTCTACAATTCAACCACACAATACCTTGTGGTCGTATGGACCAAATTGAAAGGTTGAATCAAATTCGACTGATTGGAGAAAGACAAGGTATGAGTGTGTATTTTAACAAGCAAGTGTGAAAATATTACCACGATACATAATATTATCAGACACCCTTTCTTTACATAGGTAGCATTATTGTACACCAGTCCCGTGGATGCTAAGAAAGTGTATAAGGGAACTCATAAAATCCTCTTTCCATTTGAACATTGTTGGAATGAGTTACGGTATAACCAAAATGGATGGAGGATTCTCAGTCCAGAAACAAAAACAAAAGTGAGTGCGACTCCCTGGCAGCTACAATCTTCAACACCAGAATCGGTAAACATAGAAGACGACAGTGGGGGCTTGGAGAGGCCAATTGGAAGGAAGGCTGCGAAAGAGCGAGCAAGAAAGTCAAAGAGCAAACTCTCTGAAGACAATAATTCAAGTTCAACCTATTTCATGAAATTGTTTGAAGAAATGAAGGAGGAGAAAAAGAAGATGGCGAAGAAAGTCACTTACGCCTGGAAAAATGGTGAAATTAGAGACAAGAAGTTAGTTGTTGAGCGAGAGAAGGTGGCTATTGAACAAGAGAGAAAATTTCCTTCGAGCAAATGAAGGAGGAGCAGAAAATAATGTTGATAGATGCAGTGTCATGCCTCAGGTCCAAGCTGAATATTTAAGCGCCTCCCGGATGGAAATCATGGCAAAGTAAAATGTAGTTTTTTTTTTTCTTATTCATCGACTAGCAATATGTTATTGATACAGATAAATCATGGTGAATATTTGGTTTATTTTTTATTTCTTGTTTTTATTTGAGTGCAATGACCGTTGATTTCTTATTAGTTTATGTTATTGAAATTTAAAAGGGATGACTATGATCTGAAACTTGGAATTAAATTACATCGAAAATTTAATAAAGAAAAGAAGGTACAGTACCAAGCAAACCTAACTTGAATTAAAGACCATAATAGTTGAATTCTACATTAAGTTTTTTCATAGCATATTCTTAAAACATTCCATGCATATTCCATAAGTGCTCGACTAAATCAGTTTGGAGTATCGAATGAGTGTCTCTGTCTCGCATACGATGTTGAGTATGAATAAATTGAAACGATTAAGACTCAGATTAGATATCAATGTAGAATTAGGAATTCCATCAGATGCATCATAACTAAATGATCATGTTGTCTGATATTATGCGTGCCTTCGTAATATTCTTAAGCATGAGTTTCGAGAAGCGTGCGAGGTCCACGAACTATAGCAAATCGTGCTTGGAAGCACTCAAAGAAGCTCTCTGACATCTTTTGTGACTCTTGAGCTCATTACCGAAATATATTGCTTATTGCCTCTTGGACATGAAATTATTTGACAAACGTGTACACTTTGGATATATACCATCAAGCAGATAATATCCCGTAGTATAATCATTTCCATTGTGTGAGTAATTAACTTGAGCCTTACCTTAGAAGAAGAGTAAAAACATAAGGCGTTCTAGCACGTTTATATCATTGTGGGATCGGATAACCCCGAAAAGGCATGCCAAATCCATAGATCATATGAAGCCACCACTTCTAAATAATTGTTGATTCATGAACATGACCCGATCACGTACCTTTCCATCTTGTTGGGCCAAATTCTTCCATCTCCAATCTACGTACGATCAATGCTACCTAAGCGTCACGAAGCCCATCTCACGTCGCTAATAATCACAATACACTGTTTGGTGACCTGAGGTACTCATCAGAATAAATTGATACTATGGCCGATACAAATCTTTGTAGACTTTCTATGGCAGTGCTTTCGCCGATCCTCACATAATCATCAACAACATCTGCTGCAACTCCATAGGCAAGCATTCTTATAGCGGCAGTCATCTTTTGAAGGGGAGACAAACCAATGTTTCCAATAGCATCATTTTTTTGGACAAAGTATGGATCATAAATTTCCATGTTGGATAGAAAAGGAGCAGAGTGGTCGATTCATTCGAAACCTCCTTCGAAATAAATTTGGGGGATAGGTAGGCGATTTAGCAAAATTGTATCGCGATAAAGTCTCTCATGCCCTTCAACTCGATTGCGAAAAATAACATAATGACCTTGAATAGAACCATGACGTATTGCGGAACTATTCTCAGTATTGAGTTTCTCCATTGCCATAGCGACAATCGTAACATCTCGACTCATCGTGGTCGGAATCGCTAGAATAATCTTCGTTTACCATCATAAGCCATAACAAAGAAATATAATTCAATACTAGTAAAATAAATTTGAGCTATATGACAATGAGAAAGAGGGAGGGGTCATATTTATACATTTTTAAAATGTGTGGGTTGTAAATATGGCCGTTGTAAATATGGCCAGTTGTAAATATAGTCGTTGTAAATATGGCCAAGTTGAAAAATTTAAAGATTAAATTTGATGACGTGGCATGATGCACGTCATCATTATGAAACTACGTGTTATCGCAGTAAGCTTGGCATTTTTTAATTATAAAGTTAGTTGAAGTAGTAATCTATTTTGCTGAGCGTGGTTGGAGTAAATTTTAAAAAGTTGCTAGCTAAAATAGTGAATTGAATATTTAAATATATTTTAAGTAGCTATTTTGTTGAGTGTGGTTGGAGATGCTCTTAAGGGAGTGAGCCAGGCGAGGCGAATAAGTCTTCGATCTTTCGGGTGCGGTGGGCCCTGGAAACGATCTCACAGGTTCCCACTCCTTTTGGGATCAGTTCTCCATCTTTCAGTGGGAACTTTCGGACGCTTTGTCTTTTGGGGCTTAAGTGCAATCGGCATATCAGCTTTTTTCTTTATGGGTGGAAAGAGCTCTCCTTCTCTTGGATATAGAGGCTTCACCTTTAATATACTTCTATGCTTTCTGCGACACCTCGGCCATGCTTGGGGATTTTTGGAGATGGAAAACATCAAGTCTTTCGACTGAACCCCTAAGCCGGCAATGAATGCAGTGATCGCCGATATCATCGGGTATATCTACTTTTAAAGACTCGGCATTGAATCTTTGGACATAGGACCTCAGGCTTTCTTGCGAGCCCTTCTTGATGATCGGTGGAGCAGCTTTCTATGTCGTGGCCCGATGAAGTGAGACCGCAGAGCATGATTGATAGCTCTACGAATGAGGAGATTGTGTGATTAGGAGCCCTGTCGACCGAGGCAGTGGGCCTTTTAATATGATAGCGAAAGCCTGCGTGTCTGGGATCTTGATACCCATGCGGCTCCATTTGATTTTGTAAAGTGTTGAGATGATCAACGGGATCCACATTTATCGAATGCTTCCACTTGTGGCATCCTGAATTTCGCTGGCAGAGGGAAGTAGGCGCCTCAGGCGTGAAGGGTGATTCGGTTCGTATGCAAAGGTATCCATAGTGTCGGGAGGCGCGTCCTCGATTAGTGCCCACCAGTGGTGAGCTGAATCAACAATATTTATATCACCTAAGTTCCTCCCTCTTGCCGTAGTCAAGCTTTGCGATATAGTGGTCTAGGGTGAACACGAGGATGGGTTTTCTTCCACAAAATAGTTCGCATTAGGGCATGAAGGTATGAAGCTTTCTATTTGGACTTTTGGATTTGTGTTATTAAAAGCGTAAATGGTTTAAAAGCTGGAGTTAAAAGCTGGAAATGAGTAAGCGAAATTTAAAGTGAAGAAATTAAACTTTGAAGATTTAGGTCACGACTTGACAAGCAGGGTGACACATGTCCTGAGTTTTATCCTCTATGTGAGTCGACACGGGATGTAGTTATGGCCCCTTTTTGTTTAAAACCTAACATTCCATTATCATTTTAGAGGCTAGTAAAGACCATCTAAGAATCAGTGCATCTCACCCCAGAGCAGACCACTAGTAATAATTATTGGCCAAAACAATAAAAGTCAATGTTATTTAACCCCAATTTGAAGAACTTTAACATGTAAATGCTACCTCGGCTCGTAGAAGACCATCCCCAGAACAACAGTCCTAAAGCATGGAGTATTGGCGGGGAACAACATCCATGTTATGCAGCGTGAATTTTGAAAATAAGGGCCATAAATACACTACAGTGACTTTTAGTACAAGAGAACTGACATGTAACCCAGCGCTTGAGCTAACCCATTGCTCTTCAAAGGAAGGAGGCTTAGCAACATCTCTTGAGTTGTCATCCTCGAGAGGTGTGTTTGGCAGCCGGGAAAGTGAAAGAAAGAAGAGAGAAGAAGAGAGAGAAGAGAAAATAAAAGCAAAGCTAAAAAAAACTTTATTTACAAAAGCGATAAAGAAAATAACTTACAAATCAAAACTTGTATTCCTTCAATCCTCCTCTCCTTTATTACAAAACATGAGGGGTATTTATAAGCCTCCTCAAGGTATGAAAATACCAAAAACCCTAATAACTAAGCTAAGTTATTGGATAGGAGAGTAATTCACCAAGTTTGGAAGGCGGTTGCATTAATTACAAAGCATGACAAGGCTGCGAATTTCAGCTACAATTGGGGTACGCTAATTAGCGAATTTGGCAAGGGTTACTTGGTGGCAATGGTCCTAGCAGATTTAGCAATGGTCTAGCGAATTTGGCAAGTTGGAATTTAGCTAGCCATGAAGAAAATTCGCTAAGCTAAGCGAAAATTTTCGATGGCAATTGTGATACAGAGTCTGGAATTGGCTAAGCGTTTCGCAATGTGTGAATTGCGACATTCGAGTTAGTTCTGAGGCCAGCTAAGATTACTTAGTGTAGTTTGCCCAGCGAGTTCTGAAAATTTACTGTTTCTTTGATACGCATTCCTCTCGTCATGTCTTCAAGCTGCATCTCATTCCTCCAGCTTTTATTTGTTTTCCATTGATTTTGGGCTTGTTGATGGTGAGACTAAATTTCAAACCTCATGATTGATCATTTGCATTGAAGTTGAAGTTCAAATGTATAAAAGTCTACAAAACAACCAAACACCCTCAAATTGACATAAGTGTTACTAAGATGACTTGAACACTTCAATTAGGATATATGACATGATTAAGATCCAAAAATGCTCAAAACCTATCTAATATAGGGTTCGAAATTGCACTTTTGGCCAGCTAATCACTAGCAGAAAAGTTGCTAGTCCCTTAGTAAAATAAGAATTGAGATGCATGTGGTGATTTTCAAAAGGTTGTGTTTGAATTATTGTACTTATATACAAACTAACATTACTTTAAAGTGAACAATTGAAATCAACATTTGAAAACACATATCTCTGAGAATAAAATCCATAAGAGAACAATTTTTTAGAACCTTAACGACTCATGATTTTCAACTGGTTTCCACTAAGTCTAATGGTTCATTTTGTATCCAGATTGAGCCAATAAACTGCAAAATTACCACCTCCCCCCAACCTAGCACTGACATGGCCTTAAGTTGTTGAAACGGCTTTAGATAAATTTAGTTACACTTTTCTTTCTTTATTCATACATCATAGGGTGCAATGCTTCAAATCAAACTTCACCAAAGTCCATGCAGGGGGTCCTGATGACTCCCAACCAATTAAGGTTTAGGGCATCAAGCCAAAGGATCAACGACCACGCTCTAAAGGCTTCTGGGACTCAAGATGACTTGAAAATTAAGCATCCTGAAGTCATTATAAACTTCACTATCCACAGTATACTTGAACACTAAATCGACTCGACCCGATTAAGGCTTAGGGCATCAGGTTTCAAAACTTCGCATACACCCCTCGGACCGTGCTCGGGTTTCAAGCAAAACTTCACGACTTTATTTTTCTTTTTTTTCTTAACTCTTTTTCTTTTTCCTTTTTGCTTTTCTTTTGAAACTGACATTAGTCTTGAATGTGGAGTAACTCAAACCTATCCTAGGTTGCCAACCCTCTGAAGAAGTAGGCTATGCAAAGCGAAAGAAGGCACACAATCTCACAGCCTATAAGAACAATCTACAGGTGCGATGTGTGAATTAGCATAAAGAAATTTCGAGTTGAACATCTTTGGAGCGGTATTTGAACCTATAAATTGTTTCAAGCATAGGAATTTGTTCTAGCATATAGGTGACAAATATGATGATTTCAATTATCAATTTTACAAAACAATTCAATTGTTCAATTTAGGAAGCGATTCTATTGTTCAATTTGAAGCAATTTAATTATGTAGTTTGAAAGAAAACACATGCACACATAGGGGACCTGATAAACCTGACTATGCAAAAAAGCTGAATATATATATATATATATATATAATCACAGTAACACGATACTTGCCAAAAATAAACAACACATGCATATAGGCTACACAAAAACATATCACTGCCTACTATGGCTAATACAAAAAATCATAATCAAAATTAGTAGGCAGTTGATAAAGATGAAACTATACGTAAATCGGGCAACCACCTCAGCTGCTTGTGGTGGTGGTGGAGTGAAATCTTTGTAATTTCTTTGCCCGGGATCTCAATGAAGTGCATGGTGGCGGAGCTCCCTCTCTCGGGAGTAGGATCATGAGAAGACCCGAGAGAGGTGGGTCATGATCTGACAGAGCATGGAATGTAGTATCTAGTGGCTCCCGGCTCGAGCAGATCTCACGGTCGTGTCTTTGCATCTTTGAGTACACTGAGAGTGGCTGCTAGTGTGTGCGGTCATCCATCGCCTCCGACCATCTCCTCGAGCTAACATGTGCATACTCCGTTATTTGGTGTGCTGAATATGAAGGGCCGGGAGTATGCGTGAAATTTCTTGTTTGAAGTAGTGGGTGGAGGAGATGGAGGTGAGCGTCTACGAAATAGGAGTGGGAGGCCTGCGCGCCTCAGATGCGGGGAGCCGGGTGGGTCAGCCCTGCATGTGCATCCTCTGACCTCCTCACCGAGTACCCTCCTCCTGGTCTCGGCGGCGTATATGGAAATGGACGGGCATAGTCATAAGCTTGGGTCCTTGCTACTACATGTAGGCATCTGTCTCGCATCTACATCCCGGGCTCCTCAGATCCCGTACTGCTCGGGGCGGAAAGAAGCCTCGGTATAAGAAGTGGTATGCTCTGCTGTGTGAGGTCTCTCAACGCATGGACCTTATGTGGCTTGTAAATGAAGTCATCGTGGCTCGGATGGGCTAAACCCCGAGAAATTGCGAGATCGGTCTGATGCCTCCCGAGATGGAGTCCCCTCCTGCACATAATCTTTGCCCGGAGGGGATAAGCGAGTCTTGTGACGGTGGTCGATGATCCGACGTATGGGGCGGAAGGCTGCTTATAGATAAGAGGGAATTTGGACCCGTGTGTATCAGTGGTGCTCCTGGCATGCTCTGGCGGAGGGGTGGACCGATCTGTAACCTGACATTCTTGCGTGGTATCTTGTGATCTGAAATTCTTCAGGGGAATAACCGTTGGATCGAGTACACCGTAGGCGGTCATCCCCATCCTGAGTGGATCTCTAATGGACCATCTGCGTCAGGAGGTCATGAGTGAGTAGAGCGCGGACCAGCTCGGGTAGTAGAGGCGTCGTGGAGTCGAGAAATGGGAGGAGCGAATACCTCTCGATCAATCGCATCGACTCACAGTATGGGGGTCGACCGTCGATCCCGAGAGCGTCATTAGAGCGACTCCTAGCTGAAATGATCGACTCACGTATGTCTGCATTGGAATGGGGTGTCACGAACATAGGCCTCGATCCAGCGAGGCCGGTGATAGGCGAGAGGTGAAGTGTCGTCTGTTGCTGATCTGACCGGGTGATGGTGGCGGTGCAGAAGATGATGACTTCGCACGGGCCGAAGTGCGGGCCGCTTGGAAGTAGGGCCCTCACAGCTCTCTGGGCCTTCGGGGATGGGGCCAGGGTCAGTGGAGTGTCTGATAACGTCTGAGATCGAGGAGGCTCGTCGGTGCGGCCTCGGGGACGGAGTGATGGCTCGGTGCTGAGTGCGAGATGCTGTGACCTACGGCTCGGGTGTGCTAAACCTCACTAGGGTCGAGCCTGCAGGGACCCACCCCTCGTACGGACCATATACGGGATATAAGATAAAGGCGCTGAAAATCGTGGAGCTACCTTTGGATAATTTGGGGTCACCCGTACCTCTGATGAAGCTCTCACAGATACCTCTGAATCTCTATGGAAGGCTGCTGGACTTCTCTGAATACCACGGCTGACCCGGGGCTCAGTGGCGAAAGCGAAATGGGCCACGAGCAGGTCATCCGAGGGCTCGATAGGACCTCTGAGGCTGGGGCGGTACGGAATAGACGGGGCTCACGGCGACGGCTCGAGGCCCTAGTGCGCGTGGTGAAGGCTTGGAGGCAGCTGCTTTCGGCTATGATGATCACGATGCATTTGGGATGCGGGGATGGCGGCGGGCGACCCGGGGTTCGAAGCGGCAATCTTGGGATGCGGGGCACGGGCTGCGGCAGCAGCTCGGCAATGGAGTGGGAGCTCGGGGCACGTTGCGAGTGGGAGGCTCGGGGAACACTTGTTGGGAGGGAGAATGTAAAGTGTGTTTTGGGGCCCGACCCCCTCCCAGGGCTTAAATAAGGCCTCTCTCGGTAGAAGGGTCCTTTTCGCCTCTCCCGTGCATTTTGCCCCAGTCAGACTTCTGCGTTTCAAAAACTTTTTAAAATTAATTATAATATTAAATAATAATATAACTAAAAATTATTGTTAACCAGGTTACTATAATACTATGATTGAGTAATTTTTGAAACATACTATTTTCATATACAAACTAAATTATAATGAAAGGAAAAATTGCTAAGTTAAAAAATTTCTGAAAAATTATTTAGACTAACAAAATTAACTAATATAAGACAAAAATTAAAATTTGTGAGGCTATGATCGGTTTGAAAACAGGAACCAGTTCAAGTTAAACGCTACTGAGGGGTCGAGGAGAATGATCTCCTCGACCATGCGATGGCTTGGCTTCGGCTCCGTGATGTTAGGTGGCCATAAGTTGAATTTGTTCCTGCGGAATGGTTGTGGATTTAGTGAATTGGCTTGCAATTGGTGTTGTTCGCAGGGCCAATTCTCGCTAATCACCAAGGGTGATCATCTTTGCTTTCCTTAGCACCTTTTTGCACAACGATCAGTGAAACAACCTCATCAAATTTTGATTTTCAATTTCTAGCGACTCATGTTTGTTGTTCAAATGAAAGATATTCAACACCATAGTCATGTTACCAAAAGTTAGTGCATGACTCCATTAAACTAATTGATGATTGCATTGGCGATGTAGAAATAGTCTTCTAAGATGATTGGCACATGATTGGGTTCAGCTAGCAATTGGTTAGTGTCGAGGAGTACCACAAAGTCTTGGGTAGTAGAATTTGTCTATCTTAACAGGACATCCTCAACTATCCCCTTGAGGTTTCAGCGATCTATCCTGACTGATGAGGTGTGATTGAGGTGGGTTTAAGCTCCTAAACCTAGCGCATGTATCTTTGAAAATGGCGTAAGATTCACCTTGGCTCTGAAATCTAACCCATGCCTTGTTATGCAATTCCACTTTGATATTGGTAGTATTGTGGGAGGCAGGATCCTTGTATATGAATTATTTGCTTTGAATTATGGCACAGCATGTTCGGTGAAATGCTTTCTTCAAATGCCTAATCTCTTTACTGATTGTGCAAAAGATCTTTCCAAAAATTTTGCGCAAGCAGGAACTTGTTTGATTAGGTGCAGTAAAAGGTATGTTAACCTTAAGCGCCTTAAAACCTCGGAATGCACCTTGTTGAGATGCCTTCTTCTTACACCAAGTGCTTTGTGGAAATGGAGGTGGTATACGGTATTCATTGAATCTTCCTCTAGGAGGATATCTCGGGGTTTCAATTCTTACTCCTTGCCTAGGTTCTTTGCTTGGGTTTTGGCATAGGGTGTCTGACCTCTTTCCACTTCTCGAGGTGATTATGGCCTTAACCTCATCCATTCACAGGGTGTTAGATGATCCTACTTCATGAATTCCCTTAGGATTTGGGCTAATTTGTGATGGAAACCTCCCTTTCTCTTGTCCCTCTAGCAACTTGTTAATGTTTGTAATTGAATACTGTAGGTTATCAAATTTTTTTATTTAATGTGTTCTCTCGATATAAATCATACGTATGATCAACATATTAATTCTTACGTTTCCTCAATAAGTTCATTATATAAAATTCTGTAGCAACATCTGGGTGTTCTGGTTATTTGTATTTGTGAATAATAGTACAGCCTGGGATGTTCATGCAGTCGGGGCCAATTCCCTCTGATTAGGATTATGAAGTATTCCCATATGGAGCATTTAGTTTGTTAGGGCTTGAATTGTCCCTCGGTGTGTTTTACATTCGACATCAAATCCTTCAACTGCGAGGGTCATGGAACACTATTCTTGGATGAGTTGGAAATTGATGAGATTAGACGCTCTGGGTTGCCGATCTTTATGCACCCTCTTGGAGGTACATTTTTGCGTAAGCTCCTCCACTTTCCTAGCTAGAGGTTGAAATCCCTAGCCCTCTCATCTCTCTATTTCTTCGAGACGATTGCATACATCCCTGCTGGTTATTTGGTGGTCTCATCCTATCAGTTTCTCTAGGGTTAAAAGCTCATCCAGACCCTTAGAAGTTTTATTATCATTAAAAATCCATGGCTTCATCAGGATGTTTTGGCAAAAGTCTCCCCCACACATGGTTTCTAAGGAAGTTTGTCTCATGGCGGGAGACATACCACCATAGAAGTGGTTCCACCAACATCATGTGTCAAACCCATGGTGTGGACGTACGCGATGGTTTCCATAAATCTCAAACAACGGTAAAATCTCTACTTCATCACGAGGCTGCAAAGGTATAAATTTGCCTTTTCAAATTATTAGTCTTATGAGCAACGAAGAACTTTCAGAATTCAGCTTAGGAAATATTGTTCTTATGGTTCTAGGCCTCGATAGGTTGAGCCATATCTTGGCCTTGTCCTTTAGAGTCAATGGAAATGCCTTTAGTTGAGATCCATATCCGTAATGCCTTCCTTGAAGGTGAGTACAAACCTCTCAAAATCCCTTATATGAGTGTATGATTTTCATTTATATGGTATGTGGGAAGTAGGGTGCCAATATGGCCTCTTGCTACATCATCGAGCGGGAGGAATGATACGGGGATGGGGCACTTAACTCTAAGAGGGTGGATGATCCTCGTAGTTCTATAGCCATTTGGATTCATAGGGGTTCCTGGTTGGCTCTGTTGTTTCTCAGGTATGGGATCCATGGTATCTGTTTGTGCACTAACCTCACTAGCTAGGTCAGGTTGTGTACTAATCCTATTAAACCCTACCCGAAGTGTCTACATCCGCCCATTGCATGCAGTTGTTACACAATTGTAGAACAACAATTAAGACATCAACAAGAGTGTAAAGAAAAATTAAAACTAATCTAACAAAAAGGAGTAAAATGACTGAAAAAAAAAAGCGAAGGTGAATCGGTCGACTCTTGTCAAGTCTTTAGGCGCGATTCTTTGTAGGCTGATATCTTGAAAATTAAAAGGTTACCTTCGCTTGTGATGTGGATCACAAGTACTCATGACTTACCGTTAGTAGTCGAGGCACCATCCGGCAACGGCGCCATTTGATTACCGTGCCACGATGGTGAAATTTGAATCAATATTTATATACCTAAGTTCCTCCCTCTTTACTTAGTAGTCAAGCTCTTGCGAGTATAGTGAATCTAGGGTCGAACACGGGGATGGGTTTTCTTCCCCAAAAATGGTTCGCATTAGGGCATGAAGGTAAGGCTTTCTATTTGGACTTTGGATTTGTGTTAAAAGCGTAAATGGTTAAAATGGAAATTGCAAAGCTGGAAATGGTAAGCGAAATTTAAAGTGAAGAAATTAAACTTTGAAGATTTAGGTCACCAGCCGGTAAGCTAGGGCAAACCACATTGTCCTCGGGTTTTATCCTCATGTGAGTCGACACGAGGGATGCGATTATGGCCCCTTTTGTTTAAAACCCTAACATTCCATTATCATTTTTTAGAGAGGCTAAGTAAAGACCATCTAAAGGAATCACGTGCATCTCTCACCGAGCCTTTGAACCTAAAGTATGGAGTATTGGCCAAAAAGCTTGATAAAAAGTCGATGTTATTTTAACCACTAATTTGAAGGGCTTCTAACATGTAAATGCTACCTCGAAGGCTCGTAAGAGACCATCTAAGAACATGATCCTAAAGCATAGGTATTGGCGAGACAATAACATCCCATGTTATGCAAGCGAATTTTGAAAATAAGGGCCATAAATACACTACGTGACTTTTAGTACGAGGACAACATGCTTAACCCCACACTTGAGCTAGCTTCCTTCCTCTTCAAAGGAAGGAGGCTTGTAACATCTCTTGAGTTGTCATCCTCGAGGTGTGTTTGGCAGCCGGGAAAGTGAAAAGAAGAAAGAGAAAGAAGAGAGAAGAGAGAAAATAAAGCAAAGCTAAAAAAAACTTTATTTACAAAAAGCAATAAAAAGAAAATAACTTACAAATCACGAAACTTGTATTCCCTTGATCCTCCTCTCAGTCCCCCTTTATTCTGAGAAACATGAGGGAGTATTTATGGAGCCTCCTCGGAGCATGAAAATACCAAAACCTAATAGCTAACGCTGAGTTATAGGATAGAGTAATTCACCAAGTTTGGAAGGCGGTTGCATTAATTACAAAGCATACGGGAGCTGTAATTTATTTCTGGTGAGAATTTCGCTAATTAGCGAATTTGGCAAGGGTTAGCGAATTTGGCAATGGTCTAGCGAATTTGGCAATGGTCTAGCGAATTTGGCAAGGTTGGAATTTCGCTAGCTAGCGAAATTTCGCTAAGCTAGCGAAATTTTCAGTGAGAAGCGAATTTACTTGATACCGGTCACAAAGTTGGCTAGCGAATTTCGCAATGTGTCTTTGAATTAACGATTGTTTGCGAGTTGGTTGCGAAATTGGCTAAGATTGCGAATTGGTTGCCAACAGGTTGCGAAATTACTGTTTTCTCTCGTCATGTCTTCATTGCATCTCATTTCCCTCCACTTTTTCCTTTGTTTTCCATTGATTTTTGGGCTTGATGGCTGAGACTAATTCAGACCTCATGAGTTGATCATTTGCATTGAGGTTGAAGTTCAAATGTGCATAAAGTCCTACCAAACAGCAAAAAAAAACACCCTCGAATTGTATAGTGTTACTAAGATGACTTGAACACTTCAATTGGGATATATGACATGATTAATGATCAAAAAAGTACTCAAAACCTATCTAATATAGGGTTCAAAATTGCACTTTTGAGCCTTGTCATCCTCTAACCCACCTCCTTCACGCACAGGCTTCTTGTTGAAGGCTCTTTGAACCCTCTACTCCCATGGTAGCTCTCCTACTCTGGTGAGGCGGCGTAGTTCTTCGTTTCATGCCACTCAGTATTGCTTCGTACCTTCTCTCAGAGGGCCAATTGTGGTCCGTGCCCCCTGGCTCGGCTGGATTCTGCCTTTGTTTCAGCGCCTCGAGGAATGTCGAGATTGTGTTGCCCTTCGTGGGGAGGAAAGTTGTGATCCTCCTGTGTTTGTCGTGTATCCCGTGGGCGTTGCATCTGCCTGGTGAGTTATTCTAATTCCCCTATTAGGCGTTGGTTGACGAGGCGGAGCGCCTCACCATGTTCTTGTTGGCTTGCATTGCTTCTAATGTTGGGGCTTGTTGTCTGCGTCGCCTGGCGGATCCTACATCCTTGGCGAATTGGCGTTGCTCCTTCTTGTATTCCGAGTTGATACCATCAGTAAATGAGTGATCAGTTTTATTTGTAAAGGAACTATCGTTCCCACAGACGGCGCCAATTGATGATGCCTTTCTTCATGGTAGGCTAGGCGTGTTAGGTGTTGAAGTAGGACTGAGGCGATGTTGGGGCATTGCGGGGCTGGATGTGACACACCTATCGCAAAGACAAGAAAGAAGAAGGGCGGTAGGGAAAGCCGCGTAGCCACTTCCGTGCTTAAGTCGAGTTTCTTTTACGAGATAAAGATAGGAAATGCTCGGAGGCGAATGTGTTACGTATGTTAGCGTACCTTTCACCGATGGGGTGGCCTTGTATTTATATTAGATGTTTTACCAGTTGGATGGTGATTAGGATTCTTTCCCATTGGATGAGATATTTTCTTGATATCGGATTTGATTATGGATATAGAAAGTGCAGCTCTATTTGGAATTATTTCTTTCCCTTATTGGTGGGATCCCGTTTGATGAGCTGTAATATTGTGAATTATCTTACTTTCCTAACTGGTAAGATTTAGTTTGATTTGCTAGATAATATATTATTGGAGATTATTCTATTTCCCTTATCTATAGGATTTTGCTTGATTTGCAGAACATAGGCTTTCTTGATTACCCATAATCGACCTTTGGGTCGAGCGGATTGGGCCTTCATCCTTCATCCTGGGCTGGCGTCAAAAAGGCCTAAATGCTTGAATGGGTATGCCCAGAGGATTGGGCCTTCGTCACGAATTTGTGATCAGCTTTGAATGTCTTGATGGGCATGCCTCTCCTTTAGGGTTTAGCAAGTGGGCCTGCGAGCCCAATTTTCAAACCCTATCAAGCACATAGTAGTTTTAGTGTTGGATTGCTTGTTTTTGTAATGTCTTAGTTTTATTAAGTATTAAAAAGTTAAGAAAAATCAATATGTTATTCTTTCTATTTAAAAAAAAAAAACCTATTATTATTTTAGTAAAAGTGTATAATAAGTCATGAAAAAATAGAAAAACAATCAATCTAAAATATGAAAGCAATTTCAACATCAGTAAAAGCTAAAAAAGCAAACACTCTCTAAGGTGATGTTTGTTTTTGGCTTTTTTGTTAACTAAGTAGCTTTCGGCTTTTAGCATTCGGCTTGTTTTTTTTTTTTACTTTTTTGACCTATTGTTGAATTTTTGAAACTTTTTGTCACATAGAAAACGTCAAAGGTGGCGTTTGTTTTTTGTATTTAATGCTAAATAGAATTTTTTTAGCTTGATACTAAATAGTACTTAATAGTATTAAGTTATTTGTTTTCTATTATTGGGTAGTAAGTGTTGTTAGCTCTTCCTATGTTGGAGCCCAAGGGTGGTGTTTCTTGTTTGGAAGATGACTTTTGAATAGAAAAAGCCAATTGTTAGGGTTTTTATTTAAGAATATTTTTTTTAGAAATTGAAGCAATCCTCCTTGAAAAATTAAAAACAAACATGTTAAATGTTGAAATCTATTTAGCTTTAAGCAAAAAGCCAAAAAACAAATGCCACCAAAATATTTGGCTTTTTGGCTTTTCTTAATGCTTTTTTTTCTATTAAGAAAAAACTAGATATTGTAATATAAGAAAATCATATTCTTTATGATCCAATTGAAACTCTCATAATTGCTAATTAAACAAAAGCACATATATTTAAATTTTTATTTAAAATTTTATTGTTTCAAAATTTAGATAAAAATTAAAATTAATTTTTGAAAAAACAAGCGACTAATTACTTAACCCTATTAAGCACTATTTAGAACAAAAGTTATATTTATCATTAAGTTAAAAAAAAATATTTGGCTCATTAGAGTTTTGATGCATTAAGTTTTGATGCAATTCTTTCTTAGTGTTTATTGCAATTCTGTCATTTAAGCACTTTGTGCGAGGAGAAAGGTAGAAATAGTGACGCTTGCAAAGCATGATAACAAATTTGGTATTAATAAATAATTTGATCGAGGATCATATTGAGGGGTTTCATTGTGATTTGCAAGCAATTATTCTACTAAAGAGAATCATATAGTTTACATGCTTTGAGATGTGATTATGCACCTTGTTGATTTAATGGCTGAATTTGATTTTGTGTTTATGTTTGACTCGAAAGCTCGTAGAGTGACTTTTGTGAAAATAAAAAGTTTAAAAAAAAGGGATATGTTGTGGGTTTGGACCCAACTACGCGTATATTTCATCATATTAACTCGTAGACTTGTATGTAAGACCCGAGAAATTCCAATTTCTGGAAAAAAGGCAAAATCGTAATTACGGTTACAAAATTGTAATTTCAGTTAAAAATTCAAAATTTATTCTTTAGATCTCGGATGACAAAACGGATTGCACCGTTGGAATCGTCTCGTGAAATCTAGCTAGCATGTAAAATTTTGTCGAATTAAGACAATGTATTCCGAATTTACCGTTTTCTGAGCATCACGGTTCGGGTGCCATAAAACGATTTTCGATACAACGAAAGTCACATATAACATGTACTCATGTGCCATAAGTGGCATGAGTAGAGAAATGATGAAAATGGAAGACTGAGATAGTGTCGAATGTCAAAGTAAGGAAAGAGGATATAATGGTCATTTTGGAGATGTATTCGTAAATAAGCCAAGACAAAATGGAATGGCTGACCTTCTCCATTGAAAAAGGAGAAAAGCGTGCGGAGAAATCCGGAAACTGAAATGGCGTTTTTTAGTGAAGTCTTCCTTCTCTCTAGAAATCACAGCGATCAAATGAAATCGTGGGTCTTCGGGACAAGAAGAAAGGCATTACACCTGCGAGTGGCCTACGGCATGGAGTCACGGATTTGAGGATTTTTCGACAAACTTCGGAGAGGTGGGGGTTTCTCCCTACTTGCGTTTCTCTTTGTTTAGAGCATTTGTAAATTTTTGAGTGAATGGGGCGTGAGGGCCGTTTGATCGATCCCAAACCTTAGGCCCGTTGATATAATTTTGGAACACCAAATGGAGCAGCGTGACTGCCGCGGTTAGTTTGGGTTATTAAATCTTGAAATTTTGTATTAAATCATGTATTGGTTTGGATGAGATTTGAAAATGGCCGTGAAATGCGGGTTCACAAAAGTGAGCAGATGAATTGATAGTGTGGAACCTTAAACACTAGAGTTTCTTGTTGTAGGAATAGTGACACAAAAATATATTTTTGTGTGAAAATGTGTTTGTTCAGTTTCAGTTCGATTGCTAAGTGTTTGATCATTAGCCCAGTGAGCTAATTTTGATGTATAGTAGAAATTTACATGACATGATTGTGTGAATTGAATGTTTTGTAATATATCCATGTTTATATATTTTACATGTGAATTAAGCGTATTGGGATTGCATACGCCATTTCCATATGCCTTTAGAACACCCTAAGGACTATAGGGTGAGTGCATGGGATGGGGTTTAGAAAATAGTTGGGAGGGTTATCTAAAATGTGAGTATAGATGAGTCGTGCAAATATCAATCGCCGACGGCCCGAATTGATATACATCGGAGGGTAGATCCACATATAAAATATCAATCGTCGGAAATGGCTTGAATGATATATCTCGGAGGTAGTCCACTAAATATAGCCGAGGAGGTCCTCTTAGTCGGAGGGTAGACCCCTGAAATATAAACAAACTCTTTTTAGAAACTGGGTTTCTCATGCCTTGGCTTAGAGCGGGGTGTGAGGGTGGTGAGGACTCGGGATATGTGTTGAAGCGGTTGAACATTCAGTGGGATCATGCATTTTGCTTGAATGTGTCTTTATTTAGAGCATTGCATATGCACTTAAGTGGAGAGTAGCCCGCCAGGGTTGAAGTTCCACTCTTGAGCATTAGCTCCTTTGTCGGAGGAACATATTTTCGAGTGCGAGGGGAGCGCACGAGAGATATGCTGATCCTAGAAATTTGAGTTTAGAGAAAACGGATTATGGCTTGCTTTGAGTTATGATATCATATGTAGTAGAATTCTCTAATTTTAATATATGTGTTGTATAAGAGTAAACATTTGAACTCTTAGGACTATTGGATATAGTTGGATTCATAGTTGGTATGTTTTTATGGGTATTGTTTATGGGCTCAAGTGGCCGTTTTACTCATGTTGTTATTATATTGGACTGCTTGAGACAGGTTTCATGCAGGTGTTGTATTTGGGTGGAGCTCCTTGCAAGGGACTCTGCAGATTTTACGGAAGTGGTCAGATGCTTGGAGCATCCACTTGTGTTCAGCGGGTTGATGGGTGATCAGCGGACCCACAGGTTTGGCGTGGCTTGGTATCGGAAGCAGTTATCCCGAATACCTGGGGAGCTGGTTTGGTGATCCATCTGCTTAGGTGGTTTGATGTGGAGTATAGGTATGTAGAGCTAGAAGTTGAGGATTTGGAGAAGCCCAGCGCAAGTCGGTAAGAACATCACCACTAGGTGTGGTTCGATGTCGAGTTTGAGTGTGAATTACCTAGAAATCACGGGAATAGAACCTTGGTGCATGGTGTTTGATGTGTGATTGCGTGTATAACATGAGTTGTATGTTATGTGAATGATATTTATAACATAGTTTGTGATGTGTGTTATGATGTTGTGTGCTTAGTACACTTAGCACATGGATGTAGTGATAGAAAATGGTGAAGTTTTTACAGTGAGTGAAAAGCTGGAACAAAGAGAAGAAATAAAATAAATTTGAATAAATTTATTTTAGTGTTGGATAATGAAATCAAATTTTAATAAATTTGAGGTTGAACACTAGGGTTAGTGTCATATAAGGAGACTTTGAGGAAATTCTGGACCATTTTCAAATTAAATGAAAAAAATTTTAGATTTACAGTGTAAAAGCGGAAAAATTAAAGAAAGTAATTATAAAAAAATTTGTTGTTGCTGAGGAAAAATAAATTTCTAAAGTTTACAAGTTGTAAAATTGAAGAAAATGGGCAAAACAAATTTTATAAACTTATTTGAGTGTTCGAAAATGAAAAAAATTTAATTGTTTGCGAGATTTGAGTTGAGCTCTTTGCCTAATTGTATTACAAAGAAAATTGTATTGCAATGCTTATATTGTATTGCAACCTTAGGTGTATAATTATAGATGGATTATTATTGCAAGTTGAGTGGAGTGTTGGTATCACTTGCCAATACAATTTTATGTCAGAAGAAGGCTTGAGGGTGAAGTTGTACAATGCCAGCAGTTGCATTGCAGGGTGTGTACTGGTTATTTGGTTGGGGGGGGGAAAGATTTGTGCAATACTTTTTTTCGTGTATTGTGGTGGGACTAGTGGGCTAGGATTGCATTTGCAGGTTGGCTATTACGAGACTAGGCTGAGAGAGGTGTCGCAATGCAAGATTGTATTGTGGCAGTGACGAGTGGGTTCTTTGGATTGTGTGCCAGCAAAGGGTGCGACACGGCCAGCCGAGGCCCGATAATGCGGGCGCCTGTGTAGCAGGAGCTAGCAGTGGGCGCGGGAGTGCGCGGTGGCTCGCGGGCGCGGTGCGGTAGCGCGGCCCGGGCGGCCGCGGTGGGGCAGGCGGCTACGGGGCGCGCGGGCCCGCCGGGCCGGGCGCGGGGTGCGGAAGGGGCGCGGGCGCGGCGGGGGGGGCGCGGGGCGCGGGGGCCGCGGGGCGGCCCCTTGGGGGAGCCCGCGGGCGTGGTAGGGGCTGAGGCGGGCATCTTTGTTAGACCGGCATGTTGGCCACTCAATGCACTCAGCACATTTTTAGCCCAGTTTGACTAAATCTATTCTTTGAGTGAATTTTGAACATGATTCGTGAACCGAGTTCTTGGCTGTTAATTCATCCCACAAAATTTTTAGAAAATTTTTATTAAATTAAATAAAATCAAATAAAAATTAAGACAAAATTTTGAAAAATAAAATTTTCAAAAATAAAATTTTGTTAGAAAACAATATTTTAAATGCAAAAAAATGATTACTTGCATTACTGTAAATGCAAGGACAATGTGAGAATATCACTAACTTATATGTGTATGATTAATTAATGCAGAAAACATGTTGATCTTAGAATCTTTGTATTGAAGACCCAAGCATCATGTTGATTGTGTAGATGGCTAGTAGAGGGCAAGGACGTAGAGGACGTCCACGGGGGCGCTGGTCAAGCACCCCAGACATTTGACCGGTGCCGTGTTGATCGGCGGGCTGTTTGGCTGTAGGTGTTGCGGCGGCTGCTACTCGCGCTCATTTGGCCTGTGGTGGATTGGGAGGTCCTGTAGCACCGAAGTTGACAGCATCTCCTCAGGCATTCACGGGGAAGGAAGCCAGTGGTTGCGGACCATTGGTTTATCTGGTCGAGAACATCTTGGGTATGGAATCACCTCCGATCACGACAAGGATCGGGTTAGCCGCATTCCATGACCCGAGGGGCCCGGGTATGGTGGAGATGGGCTGGGACTTCTAGAGACTTAGGAGGTATGACATGGGCGGGAGTTTCGGGAGCTGTTCATGGGTAGAGTACTTTCAGGAGGCTATGAGGCATCGGCTCGGAGTTCCTAGAGGCTGACGAGGGCGATATTGTGATGGACTGGCTAGATTCACGGTGTGCTTGGTTACTAATCGGTACGTGACACAGGATAATGGCCCAGTAGAGATTTGAGAATAGGCTGAAGTTGTCCATTCTAGCCCCGGAGTGTGTAGGACGCCTACGGGATATGGACTCATGGTTGGAACTGACCACGACCATAGAGAGAGTTGGGCTTAGAGGTTGAGACCTTAGAGGGCCTTTGTGTGAAGTTCTCCCCTAGGGATTAGGGCGAGAATAGGGATGATATGTCGAGGTTGTGAGTTGGAGATCTCGGGGACTCTACTCACAGTGGACCTGAGGATCATGGACATGTCGGTCGATGTCATCCTAGGGATGGATTGGTGGCGACGAGTGCGTTATACGATTGTGAGCGTAAGTGTCGCTTTACCGCAGCAGGGGCCCGGTACTCATATGGTATTTCGGAATGACATGACGGCACACTGGACGATTATCACGAGTCAGTGTCGAGGTGGGTTAGAGCGGGTTGGCTAGCGAGCCTTACCACAGAAGGACGAGGAGAGGCCGGACTTAGATCTACCTCGGGTAGTGCAAGTATGTGGATGTTTCCGGATGAGATACAGATACGCCTCGCGAGGTAGTAAGTCGGTATTGAGTTACACCACAGTTGCTTCACCCATCTCTGTGACTCCACATGGGATAGCCTGGTTGAGTTGCGGAACTTCGAGTCCATCTCTGAACTCTTGAACAAGGGTTCATAAGACCGAGTACTTCACCATGGGGCGCTCCGGTTCACATTTTGCAAAAGAAGAAGAGACCAGACCCTTCATTTGTGCATTGAATCTTTGAGACGAGTTGAATGGATTCTGATCAAGAATCGATTACCCATTCTGGGGATTGCCGGTTGTTTGATCAGTTGAGAGGAGGCGCGAGTCTACTCTAAGATAGACCTTCTTTGGTTACCATCAGGTGAGGTTAGGAGGCGGATATCCCTAAGGCGTTTAGGACGTTATGGGCCTTTATGAGTTCTGGTGTACCGGTTAATGAATCACGCCGACCCAACATTCATGGATCTCATGCATAGGATATTCCAACCCTATTTGGATCAGTTTGTCGTAGTCTTCGTGGATTACATATTGATCTACTCCCAATCAGAGTGGGAGCATGAGTATCACTTGAGGATCGTGTTACATTTATTGAGGGCCGTCAGGCTATCATGAGAGTTCGGTGATGCGAGTTAAGCGCACTAAGGTGAGGTTTTTGGGGACACGTGGTGTCTCGACATCGAGTGTCAGTGGGCCAAGAAGGTTGAGGCGGTGATGAGTTGGGAGAGTCCGAAGTCTGTCTTCGAATCGTAGTTTCTTGGGATTAGTAGGTGTCCTGGAGATTCATTGATGATTTCTCGGGATAAGCGGCACCTATGACTGGTTGTTGGAAGGAGGTCAAGTTTGATTGGAATGACCGATGCGAGGAGGCATTCCAGGAGTTGAAGAGGAGACTTACTTCAGCTCCCATCTTGATAGTTTCGGACAGGGGACAAGGGTACACAGTGTATTGTGATGCCTCGAGGGCCGGATTAGGATGTGTTTTGATGCAGTCCGGGAGGGTAGTAGCTTATGGATCTCGTCAGTTGAAGAATCATGTGCAGAATTACCCCACACACGACATGGAGTTAGCGGCCGTAGTCTTCGCCTTGAAGATTTTGCTCCACTACTTATATGGCAAGGAGTTGAGGTGTACTCGGACCATAAATGTAACGTCGATCCGAGATAGGTGTACCCAGTGCATTTAATTGTAGGGCGTGCAGAGCACCAAGTGTCTGCTTGTGGTATTTTTGGAAGGTTGTGAAATCATAATTTATGGAACCGAGGTGAGGTACTAGTGCAGTGAAAGTGGTAAATTCAAAACGAAAAAAAAAAGGGATATAAAGGGCATAATATGCCAAAATTAAAATAAAATAAGTTGATTTGCAATATCAAAGTGTTTGAAGACTAAATTGTAATTTCCATAGATATGAAAGTAAAAATCAAAGTAGAGATGGGCCATAATAGTAAAAACAAAAGTTAAAGTGCAATATTAAAGTGCTTGGGGACTTAATGGTAATTAAGGCAAAGTTAATATTATAGAAGAGAGAAGACAAACAAAATTTCATATTTTGGTCTCAAATTCTTAAAATGAGCCTTATTAGGAGAAGGAGAAGAGAGCGGAGAAGGAGAGAGAGGAGGAGGAAGAGGGAGAAAAACCAAACCAAGGTACGTTATCATTTTGTAATCATAGGTATTTGGATTTCCTAAGGTTTGGTATGGAGATTAGTGCTCCTTTGGTCTAGGGTTTTGTGGAGAAATCACATTAACACTAGAATTCTTGAGGTTATGAGGGTAAAACCAAATTGGTGTAAAATTAAACATGGAATCATCATAATTTTATGGTTTTGTAGGAATTGGTGGACCTTGGGTTGAATTCTTGGATTTTCACCTAGGGTTTGGTTTTGTGAATTTCCAAATCACCAATTCAAGTGTTGTGGAGTTGTTTTGAGTTAGATTTCATGGTTTTTGAAATTGTGGAATAGTTGTAAAAGGAGAATGTTAGGTTTTTTAAAGAATGCTGTCAAAATTTTTGTAAAAACCCTGTTTTATTTAGGCTATAGATTAAGTTATAATTATCCAAATTAATTGATTCCAATTGGTAAGAACCACAGAGATAGGGATACAAATGTATAGAGAAGGGGAACAAGACCAAATTGGCTCTAAGGCTCCCAAATACGGATTAAAGGTGAGCTCGTGGCTCAGTAGTTGTGCTCTGTTTTGGGTATGGTTGTAGTGTTTTGGCCATAAGTGGGTTTCACTTATCCAAATTGAGTGATTCAAAATTCTGGATAAAATAGACTTCAGGAAAAGGTTGTGGAAGAAAGTGTATACAAGAATTGTAACCCCAAAGTGCCCAGAAAATTTGTCAAAGTATAACACATATGCAGAATTCATTCTCCCAAATTGAGTCATCTAG
Organism: Tetrastigma voinierianum; assembly: GCA_016808115.1. Taxonomy (NCBI): domain Eukaryota; kingdom Viridiplantae; phylum Streptophyta; class Magnoliopsida; order Vitales; family Vitaceae; genus Tetrastigma; species Tetrastigma voinierianum. The sequence goes on from JAEQBH010005658.1 coordinate 162,116, forward strand.
ATATAAATACAATAACTTGAGTTTTTAGTGATTGGAAATTGGGATTCAATTGGAGAAGAAACCTTATAACCATAGCTTCAAATTAGTGAAGAAACAATTTCCAATTTATGGGTTAAGACTAGAAATCCAAGGATAACAGTAGGTGATTCAGTGGAGTTAGCAAATTGGCATAAAAAACATCTTTGTAACTTGTGTTATGTGGTTGAGGACCTTAGAGAGGAATTTTAAATTGAAAATTTAAATAGATGTCGTGGATATATAAAGGACTGATTTGGAAGTTTCACCAATTTTTGAAGACCTTTTGAATAATTTTTTGGGTCGCAAAGTCTATAGAGTATTGTTGGAAAAAGGTTGCCAAAATGAGTGGTTTTTCTTTGTTAGGGTTTTTAGTGCTCAAGGAGTAAATTGTTAATTTGGCTTTATAGATGTTGTGTGACCCTAAAGTGACTTGCGTGTGAAATGCATCGTTAACAGTTGTTAAGTTTGCTCCTACCTACGCTATCTGTGACGATTAATACGTTGTCGTATTCTTTGAGTGTGTATGTTGGATTAAATGGAAGTTATAGTTAATGTGTAGTTGTGGTTTTCTTGAAAAAGGTGAAAAGGACTATCGGACGGGAAACGAGAATTCGACAGGAAGCAAGCGGGATTGAAGCGAGTGGCTTGTGAGTGTAAAAATGATATTTTGACAATTGAGTTTTAAAAGTGAATGATTTTAATGTTAAACTGAAAATTTTAATGGAAATGTTTATATAAATGTTAAGGCATATGGAAATGTTTTATCTTGCATCAATATATATATATATATTTATATTAAATTATATATGTAATCATGTGTTAAAGGCACTGGAAGTTTAAAAATCGTAAAGAATGCATAAATGTATAAATAATAAAGTAAAGTGTTGTAAATGGAATTTAGAAATGTATTTTGAAAGAAAATTTTCTTGATGGTTACCTAACCCTATGACTAATATGGTGATATGGTAGGGAGTACTTTAAGCGTGTAAGGATTTAGAAGGTAAAGTTATAAGTTACTAACTGAGGGAAGGAAATAGGTGTTTAGAGTAATATCCTTACACGTGATAAAGTGTTATATTTGGAACCACTATGCAAAGCGTGAGTTTCTCCACGGTATGATGGTTATAGTGGAATGGTATCCCTCGCAATCATTTTAGGAGCGTCAGTGTGTTTATCCCCTGGGTTCCATCAGAAAGAAAGAAATAAAGAAAGGAAGAAAGTTTAAGGCATAAATTGATTTTTAATTGTATAAGTATTTATTACTTTGATATATACTGAAAATGTTATCTTAATGAAAATGTACACTCACTGGGCTCCTTTAGCTCATTTTTTAGTATGTTTCAAAGCATTTTCGAGGACCGAGACGAGGTGCGTCGGTAGAGCATCCCCACGCACAGTGAGTCGAGGCCATCGGAGGCGGCGCATGTGACTACATTGTATATATATATTTTTCATATTGTATATGTTGAATATTTTGTCATGTATATATGTATATATGTATATATTTTGAAAAGAAACTACGTGGGCTTTGATCCTCAGTGGACGAGGTACGTAGGCGGTCAGCTTAAGTCCGGCTTAAGCCCAATCCTTTTTATAAAACTGTGAATGAAATTGAAGAAGTTTTGAATGTTTTGATGATTGAAGTAAATAAATGTATATGTGTATATGTTTTGCTTGATTGAGTTGTGTGCTTAATTGGGTTGTGAAAGAGGAGTCCTAAAATGGAAGTTGAAAATTGAAAGATTAGAAGTGTTTTTAAATGTTTTCACAGGTTTTTGTAAATTTGGGAAGGAAGTCCGACAAATAGGAAACTCGGCGATTTTCTGAAAAATCTAAAGTGTTTGAAAAAAAAAAGCAAATTTACCACTTTACTTCACATTATTTTCTAAAGATATATTAAAAGTTGTAAGGGTTGCTCCATAGTTTTATTTAAATTTATTTTGAGGGAAAAGTTTCTATATTCGTTGAATATTGGGAGATCCCTCGGGTTCATGAGGTTAATCAGAATTGGGGATCCTTCAACGTGGTATCGAGCAAGGTTTGAAAATGTTATAAGATTTGAAAATTTTATTTTCATATGATTATTTAATGTTTATTTTAAAATTGCATAAATTATTTATATGATTTAAAATCAAATATGCACTACATGACATATTAAATTTTTGAACTCCACGAGAGAAAATGCGTGCGTCGAGCGGAATTTGCACCAGGAGAGCTCTGAGACGTGGTACCACCACCGCCTCTGGTCGTGGGAGACGAGATACAACTAGACGAATGGCTGACTTTTATGCTTGCATTACGGCTTGACCCAGAGGCGGTAGCTTCTATAGAGAGGGGGCGAAAGCTAGGGGCCCGGAACTATGATGGATTGGGAGACCCGAAAAAGGCTTCGTCATGGTTAGAGGGAAATGAGTGAGTCTACCAGGTGATGCAGTGTACAGATGAGCAGATGGTCACTTTTTCTGCTTTTCTCCTACGGGACAGAGCGTTAGAGTGGTAGAGGCGGTTCGGAGGAGATGCCGGAGAGTGTCACAGGCACAATTCAAGGAAGGCGCTACAGGATAAGTTTGTTCAGCCCGGTGATTCGTGCCACGATGGGCTGGCGGAATCAAAAAATTTATATACCTATGTTCCTCCTACGCCGTAGTCAAGCTCTGCTTGATGCTATGGCGGTCTAGGGTCGAACACGGGGATGGGTTTTCATCCTAGGAATGATTTGCATAAGTGTAAAAAGGTAAGGCTTTTTGTTTGGACTTTGATTTTTGTTTCAAAAACAGTATGAGTTGTTTGACTGTAAGTTAACTGTAAAAACTGAAAGTGATGTGTGAAAAGGTAACTTTGAAGATTTAGGTCACTAACTTGATAACATAGGGCAAACAAGTGTCCTCGGGTTTTATCCACGCGTTATGACAAGCAACCTATAGTCCAAGCCATAACCGGATCTATGTTTAACTAGCAAACCTAACCCTAAAAACAACTCCTATTTGAGTCAACACAGGTAACATGCATCTACAGCCCCTTTTTAGTTTGAAACCCTAACATTAAATATCATTTCAGTGGCTAGTAAAGACCATCTAAAAAACCACAGTACATCTAGCAATAAGTATGCACTGTATCCTAAAGCATGGTAAGTATTGGCCAAATCAGCGCATTAAATGCTATTCAACCCTAGTTTGAAGATGGAGGCCATAAATACGATGCACCTTTAACACAAGAGGACAACTGCGTATACTTGCTGACCAAGCTAGCTTCTTATCTTCAAAGAAAGAGCAGCAAGCATCCTCTTGAGTTTTCATCCTCAAGAGGGATGTTTGGCAGCCTAGAAAATAAGAGAAAGGAGAGAAGGAAAAGCAAAACCTAAATAGAAAGCTACGAGATATTTACATAAAATAAAATTGTGCCAAAGATTCTCCCCGAATTCTTGTGAGTTATGCAAAATGGGAGGGGGCTTATATAGGCCACCCAATGTTATGAAAATACAATAAAGCCTAACATTTTGGCTAAAATTAGGGACAAGGGAGTAATACACCAAAATGAAGTCGGTTTGCATTAATTACAAAAGTATGACAAGGCAGTCAATTTCGCTATGCACAAAAATTTCGCTAGGTAGCGAAAAATTTAGCTAACTAAGCGAAAATTTAAACTAGGTAGCGAAATCACCCAAGAATAAGCGAATCGAAAATTTAGCTAGGCATTCTAACAATTTATTTGCCTCATGGAAATTTATCTAACTCATGAAATTCTTGTGAAGCGAAAATGCAAAATTCCCGCTAGGAATAGTGTTTAGCGAAAATCTTGGGGTCTGCGAAAATTCTGAGCTCGCTAAGATTGCGAAATTTTGCTATGATTCTCGAAATTTTAGCAATCCAGTAATTGCCCGCAATGCGAGCGAAATTCTAGGTGCTTGATTCTTCAACTGCTTTGCCTCCTATCCTCTACTGCGTGATTTTCTTCACTTTGCCTTCATTCTTTCATTGATTTGTAGTGCATTTGATGGGTGATGAATGGGTTCAATCTTCATGATTCATCATATGTCTCGATATTGAACTCCCAAAGTACGCAAAAACCTGCAAAACAACCAAAAATACCCTTTAAACGGCATAAGTGATACTAAGAACACTTGAACACTTCAATTGGTATAATTGAAGCGCCAGTTAGATGTAGCTTTTCAAAACCTATCCCGAAATAGGATTCAAAATAGCACTTTTTGGGTGCTAATCCACCCCCAACCGAAAGCATTGCTGAGTCCCTTAGCAATGCAAAACAAAAGGAGATGCATGTGGTGATTTTCAAAAATTTATGAAGTTCAAAAGGTTTATGTACATATAAACATTACCTTTAAAGCGAAAAATTGACACTAAGTTTAGATCACAGGCATGAAAGAACCAAAACCATACGAGAACAATTTTTAGGTCAATATTGGTTCTATGATTCTCAGCAGATTTCCACCTAAGTCTAATGGTTCTTTGTACTTAACCATATCAGATAGTTCTTTATGTAACCCGGTCGAGCCAATAAATTACCAAAATTGTCCCTACGACCCCAGCACTAAGCAGCCTTAAGGTATTAGGCAATCCCCAGAAATAAAGGATAGTTACACTTTTCTTTCTTTATTCAACTACAATGTAGGGTGAAATGCTTAAAACCCGACTTCATCAAAGTTCGTGTAACGGGGGTCCACCGATGACTCCCAACCAATTAAGGTTTAGGGCATCAAGCCAAAAGGATCACTTGACCACAAACTCTACAGGCTTCACCCCGGACTCCGAATGACTTCGAAAATTAAACACCCACAAGTCATTAAACTCTACCTATCCACCCATGTAACGAACACTAAATCGATGACTCCCAACCAATTAAGGTTTAGGGCACCGGGCTTCAAAGGCTTTCGCCATATACCCCTTGGACCGTGCTCGGGTTTCAAGACAAAGCTTCACGACTTTTATTTTTCTTTTTCTTCTTTTTCTTTTTCTTTTTCTTTTTGCTTTTTCTTTTCTTTTCCTTTTTGGAAGACTACATTGGCCTTCAAATATGGGTAACACAAACCTATTAAGGGTTGTCAACATACCTAAGGCCGGCTATGCAAAGTGAAAGGAGGCACACAATTTCACAGCTTATTGGAACAATCTGGTGTGCAGTGTGTGAATTAGCCAAAAGTGGAAAATTTTCAAGTTGAGCATGCTGGAATTTCAACTGACCAAAAATTGCTTCAAACATGGAATTGTTCTAACATTAAGGTAATATGCAAGGCTTCAATTTTTCAATTAAAGGCAATTCAATTGTCCAATCAAAGCAATTCAATTGTTGATTGAAGGCAACGCATAAGCAGCGGGGGCCTGAGTGATATGCACAAGCCTCAATGCTTTATATACGATGTAGCTTTTGAAATATGTGGCTAGTACATGCATATCAAGCTAACATCTGAAAATATCCTTACTCTTATGACTATTACATAAATCTAATCAAAATTAGTAGGCGGTTATTCATTGCGGTAACTATACAAAATATAAAAGAAACCTAACCACCTCACTCTTTGTGGTGGTGGTGATGTAAATAGCTAACTGTGACTGAAACATCGAATGCTACTCTTTGTGGTGGGCTCCTGCATGCGATCTAGGAACAGGAAGACGAGATAGATCATGATCTGTGCGACATGGGTGACAAGCTGAGCCAACCTGCGATCTGGGAACTTTGAGTAGGCTGCTGCCAGACAAATCAGCATCCATCACTCCGGCTATCTCTCGAGCTGACGTGAACATACTCAATTGAATGGATGCTGATAAGATGGGCCGGGTGTATCGTTGCGACCATGGTCTAGAATGGAGGAGAGTTGAAGGTGACATATGGTGGACTCCTTGGACTCCTCTCTGCGTGCGCGCTCGGGGGCATACATATCATCCGCAGCCAAAGTCCTCAAACCTTTGTCCGGGTACCTCCTCTGGGTCATAGCTGGGAGGGAGGGAAGATGTTTGTAAAGTGTCACTGCTCCAGCAAATGGGACTAGGCATAGGATCTATCTCTCGATCTTGGGCTCCTGGAAAACCCAAATCTTTGGAGACTGGCTTTCAAATGATCCGACATCGTGATTGGAAGCCTCTCTGTTCGAACAGGACCATAGGTGGACACCTTTTTCTCTCGAAATGCATTAAGAGGCCATGTGAAGCTCAGGAAGAGTTTGAACGATATCCTAAAGGGGATGGGTGAAACTCTGAATGACCCTGCATTGTACCTTAATCTTTGCGGCGGGGAAAAAGGCTGAAGTCTGAAGCGGTGATCGTGGCAAACGCATCGGCGGGGCTGCCTCTGGCTGCCCAGCCCGGTTGTGATATCTAGGCGATCTGGAACCATCTCAGTGGTGGGTGAGCAGCTTCAAATCTTCTTACCCAGATCAGCGGCGGTATGCGAGAGGGCCTAGCTGCTTCTTGCGATATACGCCACTCTAAGTACTCTGGGCGTCATCTGTGAGCTGGAGCTCATGCGGACTAAGTTTGCTCCCAGAGATATCCCGGATGGTAAGCCCCTTGTGTTCCACGGGGGTAATAATGCATCTGGGTGTCATGAAGCGATGGAAATAGTCTGAATCAACCTCATAGAATCCGAACACGGGGATTGACCAAATATGCGAGAGGGCGTTTACGTCATGTAAAGACTCCCGATGGAAGTCCCTACAGTGTGTGCAGCATTCCTGGGAATGGGGTGCCCGACGTACATGAGCGCTCCCAATCCTGGAGCGCGACAAGCTGCGGGGAGAAGATGTCGTCTCGCGAAGTGATGTATTTGGAGATGCGGAGGCCGAGATGAGGGTGACTCACCGGGCACGATATGGAGGCCGCTTGGAAGGCGGGAGCCCCTCCCCAGCTCCTCTGGCTGAGGTACGGTGTGGGGCAGGGGTGCTGGGAGTCTGTGTCGTCCCCAAATCCCTGAGGCTCCTGGGCTGCCTCAGGATGGAGTGGAGGCGGGGCGGGACCAGGATGGGCGGGGCACGCCCACTCTCTCGAGTCTTGAATCGACCCGAGGCCGAAGGCCGGGACCCGCCTCGGTGCGAACCATAGCGGGGAAATGCGAGATAATGCTGGAGGGGCCAGGCTCACGAAGTGTAACTGGAGACGAGATATCGGGCGAGGGCTCACTTTGGGAGGCAAGCTAGGTCTGGCACGGAAGTGGAGAAGACTAACGGCTCTTGCGTTTGAGTCACACGGTTCTGTAAGCCAGCCAAATAAGGCTTTCGGTGTGTAACGGCCCAGGCGGGGGCCACGTCTCGCATTGAGCGAGGCAGAGGGTCTGAGGCGGCGGTGTAGCGCGATGAAGGCTGGGCGGATGGCTCGGTACGGGGCGACCGACTGGGTGTGACACCCACGGGGGCTCGTGCGCGGTGGCCGATCTTTGTGGGCAGTAATGGGCTGGGTGCGGGCTTCGATCGGGGTCTCGATCGGTGAGACTAGGATGAGCGAGAGCCCAGTCTCTGCCTTCGAGGCTATGGCGAGGTAAGAGCCTTTGGTGGCTCGGTGATGTGAAGGCATGAACTACGGCCGGTCGGGGTGACAGGCGTGGCAGGAGAAAGTTTGGTATGGTGGTGGATCAGGATGACTGGAGCTTGTTGGGAGGAGAATGATGATCTGTGGCCCAACCCTCCACGGGGTTTAATAAAGCTCTTGTGATGGCCAGAAGGTCTCCACTACTTGGAGTTTTCTTTATTTTTAGTGAATTTGGCTGGCTCAATTATACCACCTGCAATTAAATTTCGGTGGTTATTTATTGATCTTATAAAAAAAAAGAATTTAAAATCTTAAGGCTAAACAAAATTACTTCTAAGTAAGCTTTACTGTAATATATAATTAAAAATTTAGTACATGATACTATAATATATAAAACAAAATTACTAAAGGAAAAGCGCTAATTTAGGGAAACTTTCGAAAAATAGCGAAATTATCAAAATTAACTAATTAAGACAAGCAAAATTATTGGCTTAATCCGGTTTTTGAAAACACGGACAGTTCAATTTGAAATTACTCGGGAAGTGAGGAGATGATCTCTCGACCCTGCGATGGCACAAGGTGACTCGTGGTGTTGGGTGTCGATTGTTGAGTGGTCCTCATTTGATGGCTTTTAGTTGGTGGCATAGGTGGATGTTGATGGCAAGACTGATATCTCTTCATCTCCTTGGTGATTACTCCTTATGATTCCTAGACAACGTAGCTACTGTCACTGAACACATTTGAAGCAAACTTCGTGATTATTGTTTGGATTTTCATGTTCTGCAACTTTTTGCTTTATTAAAATTGAATCTGAAGATGTGTTTAACTCCAAGGTCATGTTACCAAAGGTAAGTTGCATTACTCCATTCCGGCAATTTATGATTGCATTGGTTGTGGCCAAAAATGGTCTTCCTAGGATAATTGGCACATGGTTGGGTTCATTTGCAATTGGCTCAGTGTCAAGCACTACAAAATCTACTGGGTAGTAGAATTTGTCTATCTTTACTAAGGCATCTACCTCCAGCTATCCCTTAGGGATTTTAAGTGATCTGTCCTAAATGATGATAGTGTGATGTTGTTGGTAGGTTTAAAGTTCACACAAGCCTAGCTTTGGCAATATCTTGAATCTGGAATTAGGTTCACAAGCGGCTCTAAATCAAGCAATGATTTGTCTATCTGATTCCACGATGTGGCCCGAGGTGTAGGAGATCACGGATCCTTGTGTTGTGAGGTGTTGCTTTGGATTATGTGTGACATTGGTGAAATATATAACCTCTCGATCACTGATCTAAACTTTGCTGGGATTGTTTTAAATCTTAAAAGTGTATAGCAGACTTATTGACCAATAATAGACGTGAAGTATTCCATCATATTTATCTTGGATTCTGAACTGAGATATATTATACTAAGTGCATGAATGGTGACATCAACATGGCTTGGGTGGGATTATAACCGGAGCTTTGTGCTGTTTTGATTAACTATCATTATTCTTGGTTCTTGGGAGCTGGGCTTTGGCACCAGATCATCTTTCATCTTGGGTGGAGTGTGATAACTGTATTCGCGGATGATGGATGACTCTTTCCGTGATTGTGGTTATTGTGGTTGAAGACCTCCTCATGTGGCACTTCCACGGCGACATTGATCTTAGTGATTAGATCTGTAGGTTATCAATTTTCGATTGATTGCTCTCGAAGCCCATCTATCCTCTTGTTGAGTGTATTCTCACCAGTATCAATGTGCTAATTTCCACATTGATCCACTTTTTGCTCTCGACAAGTTGCCTACCGCCACTCAAATTTAAAATGGCATTCCCGCGGGATGAGGATATTGGTGGTTGTAATTGAAATTGGGAACCAAGCGTGGTTTGGCACACAGGGAGCACATAGGCAAGAGATTGGGTTTTCGGGAGAGAGGTTGGTAATTCTCAATTAGGTGTAGGTATTTCCATATGAGGCATTGGGTTGTGGTGGCTTATATTGTCTCTGATGTTATTTGCACACGTTCGACATCAAATCCTTCCTTTATGGGACATAGGACAACTGTTCTACGGATGTCTGAGGATTGGGGGAGTAGTGCGGATTGGCTTGTGCGAGATTTTGATCCTTGCACACTTCATGGAGCACTTTCATGGCTCCTCACGCTTCCTAGCCAGGTTGAAATTTTTGCCCCTTCATCTCTGTCCTCGTGTAAAATTCCTCCTTTTGGTGTGTTAGGGACCTCATTTTTCCATTTCTCTCGGGTTGCTCATCCGCATTTTGAGAAATTTCAGCCACATAATTTAAAATCCTTAGGCGTCATCGGGATGCTTTACTCGAAAATCCTCCACACATAGTTTCAAAAGGCGCCTCATGGCGGGGAGACATACCATATAGAAATGGTTCCTTGGCATCCATGTATCAAACCCATGATGTGGGCATGCAGCGATGGTCTCCATAAATCTCTCCCAACCTTGGTAAAACCTCTCACCATCTTGAAAGTGTATTTGTCTTAGATGTGAAGGTCTTATGAGGCACTAAGAACTTTTTCAAAAGTACGCTGCCAGTTCAGCCCAATTTCTTATGGTTCTAGGCACTCAGTAGGTTAGGCCAAATGTTGTGTCCTTTAGAGGTAGTGATACTTTACCATTTAGCAAATCCATGTCAATCATACCTTCTAGCAAAGGTAGTGCAAACTCTCAAAATCCACGATATGAGTGTATGGATTTTCATTTTCCATACCATGATATGTGGGAGTAGGGGTACCAAATAGGGCCTCCTTTGCTTCATCTTGACCCGGGAGGTATGATCGAAGGGGCACTAACTCTAGGAGGGTGGATGTGGTCCCCCCTCATGATTCTCTCAGTGGTGGATTCGTTGGGGTGCACAGTGACTCTCTTCCTTCCTCGAGATAGTGGATCCATGGTATCGGTGTATACAACTGAAGCTTCATTGTCTTGTGAGTTATTGTGCGATTCTATCTGGTCTGATTTGTCTCTCCTTTGGAGCATAAACATAATTGGTGGCGAGAATAACAAAACGCACCAACAAACTTGCAAAAGGTTAAGATAGCTAAAATAAAAGCATTTGTATGAAAAACAACGGTCACGATTCACTTTACTTGAAAGTGTTGGCTTAGTTCTTGCATTTGAGATCTAAGAGTTAAAAAGGTTACCTTCACTTGTGATGTTGATCACAAGTACACTTCAACTCATCATTAGTAGTTTGGCACCATCCCCGGCAATGGCGCCATTTGATTCGTGCCACAGTAGGCTGAGCGGAATCAACAAAATTTATATACCTATGTTCCTCTACTACTTGGTAGTCGCTCTTTGCGGAGTATAGCCGGTCTAAGGTCGGAACACGGGGATGGGTTTTCATCCTGGGAATGGATTTGCATAAGTGTTAAAGGTAAGGCTTTTGTTTGGACTTTTAGTTTTTGTTTCAAAAATGACGCTATGAGTTGTTTGGTAGCTAAGTTAGCTGTAAAGCGAAGTGATGTGTGAAAAGGTAACTTTGAAGATTTAGGTCACTAACTTGATAACATAGAGGCGAGCAAGTGTCCTCGGGTTTTATCACAGCGTTATGACAGCAACCTATAGTCAAGCCATATACTTGGATCTATGTTTAACTAGCAAATCTAACCACAAAACAACTCCTATTTTAGTCGACACGGGTAACACATGCATCTGACCTTTTTTGGTTTGAAACACTGACATTCAATATCATTTGTTGTTATTTAAATACAAAGACCATACAAAAACCACAGTACATCTAGCAATAAGTATGCACTGTATCCTAAAGCATGGTAAGTATTGGCCAAATCAATAATAGTAAATGTTATTCAACCCTAGTTTGAGAAGATGGAGGCCATAAATACGTTACATGGCTTTTAACACGAGGACAGCACATGCCCCCGCAATAAACTAGGCCTTCTCTTCAAAGAAAGAAGGCTTAGCCAAGCATACATTGAGTTGTCATCCTCAAGGGGATGTTTAGCGGCCACAGAAAATAAGAAGAAAGAGGAGAAAGAGAGAGAAAAGAAAAACCTAAATGAAAGCTGCGAGATATTTACATAAAATGAAATTGTGCCAAAAGATTCCTCCCAATTCTTGCTTAGGAGTTACAAAATGGGAGGGGCTTATATAGAAACCACGTATTGTAAATACAATAAAGCCTAACATTTTGGCTAAAGTGGGGACAGGAGAGAGAGAGAGTGAGTATACACACCCCAAATGAAGTGGTTTGCATTAATTACAAAAAAGTATGACAAAGGCGATCGATTTATTATGCCACATGAAATTTATTAGGTAAGCGAAAATTTATTAACCTAGCGAAAATTTCACTAAATAAGCGAGAAATCACCAAAGAATGGCGAAATCATAAAGATTTTCGCTAGGCATTAACTTATTCATTAGCTAAGAAAATTCGCAGCTTAGCGAATTCTTGTGAAGCGAAAATGCAAAGGCTAGCTAGGAATAGTGTTTGCGAAAATCTTGGGGTCGCGAAAATTCACGATTTCGCTAGATTGCGAAAATTTTCGCTATGAGGTGCGAAAATTTTCGCAATCCAGTAATAATTTCGCAATCTTAAGCGAGAATTCCTGGAATCTTGATTCTTCAGCCTTTGCCTCTGCATCCTCCTCTTTGCATCAATTTTTTTCTTCACTTTGCCTTCATTTTTTCATTGATTTATGGTCTGTTTGATGGTTGATGAATTGGTTCAATCTTCATGATTCATCATATGTCTCGATATTGAACTCCCAAAGTACGCAAAAACCTGCAAAACAACCAAAAATACCCTCTAAACGGCATAAGTGATACTAAGAACACTTGAACACTTCAATTGGTATAATTGACATGATTAGTGCGCAAAAAGCACTCAAAACCTATCTGAAATAGGATTAAATAGCACTTTGGGTCTTAATCGGCCGATTCACGAGAGATCTACGGTGAGGGGAGTTCTTTAAGGCTGGAGACGGGGGATACTCTCCGTGACGGATTATGGCGGAGTTTTTAGGCTCGTCGGACATGTTCCATTTATCAAGGATGATTAAGTTTCGAGGGAACCCGAGGTTTCTTTGCAGGTCTTAGTCTGCGATTAGGACCCACGTGGCGTCGACGGCCCACACACGGTATGGCGGGTAGTGGTGTGAGTGCCGGTGAGGGAGGCATGGAGGTTGAAATCTCGGGCTACGCCCGGTCAGGGCCGAAATGGAGTGGAGTCGGCGATGGAGTTGGGAGGTTCCGATAAAGCGGTTCAAGAGGGGAGGAAAGACACGAGTGGGTGGTGAGGCGATCGGGGCATAGTCTAGCCGAGGGGTTCGGTGGGGCCCGCAGACGGAGGAGTAGCTCCGAATTAGCTTAGTGTGCTGGTGTGGGAAGAACCATTATGGTGAGGTGCGGGTGGGCATAGGCGGTTGCTTTAAAGTGCGGGCAGCCCGGGACGCCCGCCGCCGAGTGCCGCAGATAGTTTGCTGGTGGATCGGGAGTGGGACGGACGGGACAAGCGGTTCGGTCCCGAGTAGAGGCCGGGGTAAGAGTCGGAGAGGGGCTGAGCGAGGCCACTGCATTTACTAGACACGGAGGACCGGCGGTGGTCGACCATCCCGAGGACGGATGGGGCGACCTCGGACATAGGCTAAGTGTTTGCGATCACCCGATGGGAGCGAGATCTTAGCGCGCGCGAGAGGTCATGGCCAGTATATCAAGTTTTGATAGTATTCTTATGTGTGATAGATCCGGGTGTTACTCACTCATTTATTTCTGCGAAATTTATTGGACAAGTGAAGATAGAGATACAGCCCATAGATTGTAGTATGGTAGTCTCCCTTCCTACAAGAGATTCACTTATAGCAGATAGAGTATACATGGGTTGTTGAGTGATTATTGAGGGCCATGAGTTTAGGGCGATTTGGTAGTGTTGGACATCGAGACCCCGTGTGATATTAGGGATGGATTGGTTGTCTGAACATCAGCCACCATGGATTGCCCGAGAAGAAGTTAGGATTACGTAGGCCAGGAGAACCGGAGATTGCACTTTTGTGAGGTAAAGAAGATATTGTCCTCTAGTATGATGTCTGTAATGATGGCTGGGAAGATGCTCCGAAAGTCATATACGGGGTATCTAGCCTATGTAGTTGAGGTGAGAGAGGATGATGTGAGACTGGAACACATTCCGTGGTCGAAGAATTTCAGGATGTGTTTCGGATGATCTTCGAGATTACCCCAGACGAGGAGAGATTGATTTTCGAGTTGAGTTAGCCTGGGGACATGCGGATTTCGGGCGCCTACCCGGGGCGGCCTGCGAGAGATTGAAAGAACTTAAGGTGCGGATGGAAGAAATGGTCGTGAGGGGTTCGTCGGGTAGAGCACGTCTCCTTGGGAGCAGGTTTTCTTAATGAAGAAAAAGGGCGAAAGCATGCGATTATGTATTGATTACGAGAGTTGAATAAGGTAACGTCGTATCCAGTATCCTCTTCAGGATTGATGATCTCTTTGATCGATTTGGTGGTAAGGTATTCTCGAAGATTGATTTGAGGTCGACTATCATCGGGTTGAGAGTTCATGATGAGGATGTTTCAAGGCGACGTTCGAACACGATGCGGGCATTTTGAGTTTCTAGTCGCTGCCATTTGGACTTCTGAATGCCCGGTAGCTTTTATGGATCTGAATAGGATTTTAGGCCTTACTTGAATCATTTTTGTTATCGTGTTTATTGGCTTGATATCTTGATCTGTCGGGCGTGGAAGAACATACGAGCACTTTAGGATAGTTCTGCAAACATTGCGGGAACATCGATTATATGCCAAACTCAGTAAGTGTCAATTTTGGCTCGATAGTGTTGCCTTTTTGGGACACTTAGTTTCTTCAAAGGGGGTCTCAGTGGATCCGCAGAAGGTCGAAGCTATATTGAATTGGAAACCTCCTACGAGTGTTATAGAGATAAGGAGATTTTACGGGTTTGACGGAATATTCTAGTAAGTTCATTGAGGATTTTCGAAGATAGCCGCACCTTTGACTAGATTGACAGGAAAGGAGCCGTTTTATGGTCGGAGTTGTCGGCGAGGAGTTTCGATGGGCGAGATGGATTCGACCTCGACTCCGGTGCCACACACTTCCATCGGGGCAAGATGGCTTTCTTGGTGTATTTGTGATGCCTTCGTGAGCCTAGGTTGTGTGTTAATGCGGGAATGACAAGGTGATTGCACATGCTTCTAGGCAATTGAAGAAGCATGAAACGAAATTATCCTACACACGACCTTGAGCTAGCGACCATAGTATTTGCCTTGCAGGATATGGAGGCGTACTTATATGGAGTGCCACTGGCCAAGTTTTACGGATCATGTAAGAGCTTGCGGTATACGTTTCACCTTGAAGGAGCGAACATGAGACGGAGGAGATGGATTGAATGATCAAGGATTATGAATGTACCATTGAATATCATCACGGAAAGGCAAGCGTGGTAGCGAATGCTCTTAGTAAAGAGACCCATGAGTTTCCCACTATGGCACTTGGTCGTGCATCTTCACCGACTCATAAAATTGAGTCATGGGTGTGGGGTACAGGCCCGACGGATCGGGAAAATCTTATTAGCCACATTTCATATGCGTTATGTATTGATAGGCAGGATTAGAGCCCGGTTACCGGATCCTGAGATAGTGAAATTGAGAGGAGTGAAGTAAATTATGGGCAATGAAGTTGTCATTGAGAGGATGGTACCGTGGTCATGGGACTTAAAGATTGTGTGTGTACCCGGATGTAGGTGATGTGAGGGAGAGAGATTATGGAGGGGAAGCCCATTCCTCAGCTTATGCTATGCATCCGGGAAGCACAAGATGTATCATACCACTAAAGGGCACTATTGGTGGAAAGAAGGGTATGAAGAGGGATATTACGAGTTCGTCTCCCGGATGTCTCACATGTCCCGGCCGGGTGGCCGAACATCGGAAACTGCGGGACTATTACAGTCCTCCGATCCTCGTGGAAATGGGAGAGAATCACTATAGATTTTGTGGTAGGACTTCCACGTTGTCGGATGTACGTGATACGATATGGGTGATTGCATGGTATTGGCCAATCGGCCCAATTTCCTACCTACTCCGAATAGTGATTCATTGGAATAGTGATAACCATGTTCGTGTGTTTTCATCTCTTAGGCCGCAAAAAATTTTTCGGCCTCTGGTCGGGAGCCTCTTACATCCTGAAATTTGGATATCTCTTTTTTTTTTTTTTTTTTTTTTTTTTTTTTTTTCTTACGGTCTCTTACACCCTCACAGAAATTCGGGATCGCTCCCCGGGTCACTTACACCCTCTCAGAAATTCGGGATCGCTCCCCGGGTCTCTTACACCCACACAAAAATTCAAGATCGCTCCCCAGGTCTCTTACACCCACATAGAAATTCAGGATTGCTCTCCGGGTCTCTTACACCCACACAGAAATTCAGGATCTCGCTCCCGGGTCTCACCACCCACCACAATTCAAGATCGCTCACTGGGTCTCTTACACCCACCACGTAAGTCTGGGATCTCTCTGGGTCTCTTACCATACGAGAAGTCGAGGATCTGCGGGTCTCTGCTTACACTCACCTGAGGGTCGAGGATCTCTCCTAGGGTCTCTTACACCCACCACAGAAATTGGATACTCCCGGTCTCTTACACCTATCTGAATTTAGGATCTCTCACGGGTTTCTTACCCACACAAAATTCGGGATCGCTCCCGGGTCTCTTACACCCATCACGAGAAATTGAGGATCTCTCACGGGTCTCTTACCCCCATAGAAATTTGGGATCGCTCACAGGGTCTCTTACACCCATCTGGGACCTTTAGGATCTCTGGCGGGTCTCCTTCACCACACCCCAAATCGAGTTTCTCTGTGAGGATTAACAAGCCCCTTTTCTTGGCACCCGACACACCTTAATTACTCTTCGGTTTCACCGTTTTGAACTCTGTAGTCTTCATTGGACCGTAGTCCCAAGATAAACTCAACCACGCTCACCAAGAGTGGTGAATGTCCTTACCGTGAACTCCTTTGACTCGATCGATGTTACCATGCACATGAGCGCCCAATAATGCCGTGTATTGGCACCCAATTAAATTTTCCTGGCAGAATCTTGAGATCTCACAGCTCATAATCCCGAGCCTATCGGTCAACTCTCTCTCTCTCCTAGTGAGAATATCACATGCGGCTTCTCTAAAGGTCTCAACCTAAGCCCCGAACCATCTGCAATTACATGATGAATCGTATGATGCATCGATTTAAATGCTACTACAGTCAACAAATGCGGAAGCGGCATTACCACTGCATGTCAGGAAGCTAATGCGAGCAGCTTCCGATCTGTACCATGATACCTCTGCCTCCTAGGACAATCTAGCCTCATATGCTGGTGCGGCGAAATAAGCATATAGTCTGCTGCGACTAGAAGTCATGTCCTATGAGTCCTGTCTGCGACCTCAGACCCCGCCATTTCATTTTGTCTTCTTAGAAGGTATATAGCACCTCGGCTGGCGGATTTACTCGACCCTTTTAGGAGTGTGGAGGAATGACCTTATACTCTCTTGTTCTACCGGCTAAGCGGGAGGCTGCCGCCCAGTCTGGGATCTTGTCTCTGGGGCGATCCGTCTCATACCATTTGTCGGTAGAAGTAACATATCACACACATACACGACTAGGTGCCCGATCCGGCCTGATCGCAAGCTCATGTGAAGCGAAGTCTTACGCCTCTTTTCATTGAAGAAGTGAATCATCTCTTGCTCTTGATTAGTACCCAGTGCTATTTTGAACCTTTATTTATTATAGGTTTTGATTACTTTTGTATACTAATCGATGCAAGCTCTTGCGTTACATTAAGGTCCTACTATTCTCACGATCGCATTTTGGCAGTGCTGGGTTTGCGAGCTAATCCGTACTAACATTGTTGAGTCAAATCAAGCCGCGAAGAATTCGAGTCAAACTCAACATCATAGATCGAGGAAGTAAGAGGAAAGAAGAGAAGAAAATAGAAGAAAGTGAAGCCCCCGAGGAGACAAAGCGGGGATGCGGGGCTCAATTTGGAGCAGTAGCCTTGCTTCGCGAGGATCTGGGGGGAAGTGAATTTTACGCTGTGGTTTCAGCTATCTTGCGAAAGTTATTGTATGGCGAAATCAAAGACCTTTGCTATGCCTGCAATTTTAAGCTAAGTGGCAAAGAAATTGTAACTAGCGAAAATACTCTTCCTAAGCGCGAAAATTTTTGGTTTTATTCCCATTTCTTGCGTTTTTATTTATATAGCGAAATCACTATCATCATGAAATTCTCCCTTTTTGTGTTTTTAGTATTTTTGGTTCAACCAACCTCGTTTTTTATTCTTATAATTACCACTTTGTCCCTAATAGCAAATCATGTATTTTAGGTATTTTTGTCATTTCCACATTTAAGGTTGGCCTATATAAATACCTTATAAGTTTGTAACTCTAACTTTAATCTTTCGGTACATCTGTGTGGCTATTTCCTTTTTAGGTTATTTTGCTCTGTTCCTCTTTCTCTCTTTCTCTCACTTGTGGTTGCCAGAGCACCCTCGAGGATGACAGACTTGGAGGTTGAGGTGAAGCCAAAGCCACTTCCTCCTTGAGTAAAGGAGCTGCTGGGGTGGGATCTTAAGGTTCTTCAGTGGTTCCCTGTTTTTCACTTGCCCGACGAGGTTTTTACATTTTGGTTCCTATTTCCAAGCTCCACAGGTTTAAAGCTTTTTGGTGTGCTTTCTTTGGCCAATACTTGGCAAGCTTTTGGGGTTTAGTGTGTTCTTAGCTTCCAGATACTTAATGCCGTGATTGCCATTCTGAGCCAAAGGTAGGTTAAGGGGTTGGAGTTTTTCAACTAACAAGTGCATCTGCTTTGATGTGCTTTGTTAATCTTTTGGGAGTTCGAGTGGATTCTTATTTTTAGATCCATTGAGACTCAGTGGTTACCCTTCACAGTCATGGTAGGATGAGTCAGCATAGATTTTCCCTTTGGCAAGGAACCATAAATGCTAAATAAATGCTTTCTATCGAAAAGGAAATTATTAGGGTTTAGATTTTAATGCCAAATGAAGATAGGTTCTAGGGGAAATAGCCTGTATCATCCTCCTAACTTGAGGAAATAAACCGAGAGACCTCTCGATTAGCCTAGGACCTTAAACCGGTGGCCCAGTAGCTTCAAGGAGTTCTTTTCTTATTTTCTTCAATTTATTTTTCGGTGTCCAAACCATGACCGCTGTTTAATACCACCTAAAAATCAAACCAAATTCAACATTTTTGACTTCACTCAAATCATTTTATTACTGAGAAAACTTATGCTTTGTATTTGTGCTGATTGCTATCACTGCGGTAGCTTGACTACGGCGGTAGGAGAACAGAATATAAATTTTTGATTTATTACCCTCTTGTGTACGGTCGGCTACCAACGCAGCGTCAGTGCTGCGAGAATCCTGAATCTCTCTCTCTGTAGTCGGGCGTCTGACCATTGGAGTCCATATCGTATGCGTCATCCTACAAATCAGCGCGAATGGACAACTTAGTCCATTCTCGAATCTCCTAACCTTAGCCAAATCTGTGGCCACGTAGTCATCGATGAATGCGGCTAACTACATGAATCTAGCCACGTGGTCCATGTTGTGTCAGCTCACTCGGCTACAGGAACTGCAGGCCTTGGCATGCTTGTCTCACGGAAAATGTTGCCCGTAAACGACTCCACCGGAACTCGCCCATGTCAAGCCTTACTCTAAGTCTCTAGAAGCCCTCGCCCGTCTCCACCATGGGCCTGCGCCCTCTATTGGAATGCGGCTAACTTTGATCAGGGTCGCATTAAGGGGTGATCTCCACATAGCCTCGATATGTTCTCTATCTGCGTAAACCCAGTAGTGCGCCACCAAAAACAGGGTCTCTCCCCCACTGTGAATGTCGGAGGGGTGGTGCGGCTCTAAATCTCTGGAGAGTTACTAGGACCTCCCACGACTACAACTATGCCACTTTGGCGGTGCTTGGCCAGCTGCGATACCTCTTGCCTCGGCAAGGCACATTGAGTAAATACGGCATTTGAGATCGAATGTCGGTGATGCGACACTTTCCTAGTGGGCGACACAGGTGTCCTCGCCCTCTCTTACTGCTCCCACCTGTGTTCAATGGCAACATTAAATTTTCATTTCAGTCTAACTAGCAATGAACATGCAATTACTAATAGACCTGACAACCATGAATTGACCCGTTCATTTCTCAAGTGGTGCTAATTGCCAACCACTCAATTCATTTATTTCAAAACTTTCATGTTCATTTCACTATCCCAATCCCTAAGGTTATAGTTTCTGAAGCCTTGATATTCACCTCTTTCTATCAAAATTGAACCAGTGCATATGTTTCTATGCAACAACCGTGCAATCAAATTTCCCATATACATCAGTCCGTGTATATGTCCGTCCACGCAATTTGAAACACAAATTACGCAATCAAAGAACATACCACAAGCTTATTTGCCAGGCTTTATCCCGAGGGGTGTAAATACATCCCAGAGGCACTATTCACACACGGAATTTTTTTCACATACTATGTAATTGCATTATAAATGAGTAATGTAAATATTCCATATATTAAATCATACAGAAAATTTTAAAGTTTTTGTACTTTTACCTGTGAGCGGTGTTCATGAGCGATTACCATGAGCATTATCAACGGTGACACGAGCAGTGTCGGTCGCCAACACACGATCCAGTGCAACCTCACAGCGGCGACCTAGGTGTTCGCGACACGAGGATGTCTGCGACATCGTTTCTAAATTTGAACAAGCGGTGCGACCTCAAAATGATATCGCGACCCCCCCGAGTTCAACGAGCGGTCGCGGCGTTAAATCCATGTCGGCGATCTCTGCAGACGACCAAGCCTATGTCGGCGCGACATCAAAGAGTTCGTAACGGGCCGCCAGTTTCCTAATAGGGCGGGGGATGCAGCGTCGGTTTCCATGTCACGACCTCACGGGGCTAACCTATGTCGCGACATCGATTTCATGTCGCGACCTCATTCTGCCGCGGTGGGATTTCCAGGTGCGACATTAGAATTCCATGTTGCGAAACCTCCACCACTTTATGCGCCCGTATCCGCGACATCAAATTCATGTCGCAACATCAAATCAAATCAGCCCTATTTCTGTTACGTCGCGACACCCTTTTTCAGCTCATCGCGACCTCAGTGCTTGCCACCATTCCGCGACATCAATTTCGTAATATGCTGCAGTTCACTTGACAAGCGAACCGGTGCGACCTCTGCAGGCTGGCGCCTGTTGGCTCCTCTCAGTGCGAGTGTAGCATGCGGTAGCGAGTAGCCATTCCGATACCTTTGCAAAAAAAAAATAATAATAATAATAATTTTCAATTCCTACAGTAGCCTTTCTTCCTTGCTACTCCTAAAGATGCAGTAGCTTGAACAACGCTCTTTACCCCCTTGAATTTCACAGAGTTTGAATTCAGAAACTCTTTTTCCTTGTGCCAAAAGCGGAATAATTTTTCAGAATTCCTGGCTTAATCTGTTGTCATTAATACGAACCTTGTTCGAATTTTTCATTTTTTTGGTTTATTTCTTGTTTATTTACGGGTATTACGCTTGAATTTTCGAACACTTAAGGTTATCTTTTTCGACCACAGTGTTCAACATTCTCCCTATGCTATTCACCCGAGGATACAAATCCACACAGATTCATACGACAACATGTTTATACACCATCACACATCACGTTTAATTCACCAAAATGCACAATGATGTATGATCTATCCACGTGCCCATCAGTCTAGGTATATCGTATACTGGCCACCAGAGCTCGAATTGTCGTTTGCGCTGCTCACGATACCATGTTCATGGCGCCTCAAAACCGGGGTGCGTTGACTACCCGTCAGCAGCGAATCCACATGTCTCATGTCATGAGACCCATACATGTGTAAAAATGGCCACTTGGGCCTACACATCATAAAAAAAAATGTATATTTTATACGAAAATGATTTAATTACAATTTATACAAAAATGGGTCTCTTGCCCATAATTTCTACAAAATACAAGATAAGGCCAGTTTGGCCATTTCTTCGCTTCTAAGGCCCCGAATGCGTCCCATTCCCAAGTGCGTCTTCGGTACCTGAAAAATATTTCCCACGACGGGGTGAGCAAAGCCCAGTAGTGGAATTTCCCTATTTGGATTACTCCCCGCTAAGTGCGTGCAGTAGCACACGGAAACATTCAACATATAATATCCTTTCATGCATATATTAACAAAATTAATTCCATAAATCATGTTATTCATTTTACAACAATAACATAACATTAGCTCTACATGGGCTAAAGGCACAATCCATTAGTTCGTCTTGGAAACTGACCCACAAAACTGTCAGCATATTACTCATGGCAATAACACAACATCACACAAATCACGCAAGCGATCAGGTAGATTTATTCAGAAACCACACTAGGATTTATTCACTCGGTCCAAACATATTTTGGAACTGAAATCCACGACCATCAGACTACTCAGCAAATCCCATTATTACATGACCTTGGCACCATTACATGACCCTTAAGCAAAGTAAGTGAGAAAACCCCTACTCCTTTAATTCGTCTAAACTCCCCAAATCTGCACTCTGTAGTCCTTCCGTATAACTTTGCCCTGCTCGCCGAAGTCGACGGCCCGATCGCCGAGAATTTGCAGAGAAAGGTAGAGTTTCCCCTAAAAATCCCACATTTTCCCCTCTCTTCCGCTTGCTCCCTTTTCCCCTCTCTTTTCTCCCAACCATTTCACAGATCGGACGCAAGAGACAAGTCCCTCTCAATGCCACATGTCAAATTCTGTTGGTCGAGAGGATTACACCTTATCCTCTTATCCAACCACTTTGAGATTTCCCTTCTAATGGCACATGCCATGTGGTCCCAGTACCCCAATCGAGCTCAATGCTCGACTCTCCCATAGCCGACATGGCGCCTCAGCCGCACCCAAAACGCGCCAAGGTCCCACACTTTCGCCGTAGTGAATTGACGTCTCGACCGACGAAATTATGGGTAGTTGGGATTTCGCGAGACTATTCCAACTGAAAACCGTTTGTCATCCGAGATCTAGAAAATCTCTGATTTTTATCGAAATTATCATTTTATCCTTTCTTAGAAATCTAGATTTTCTCGGTCTCACATTTTATATGTAAGATCCAGAAATTCAACTCATGAAAACAGCAAAATCGTAATTTCGGCTACAAAATTGTAATTTCGGTTAAAACCGAAATTTACTGATTCTGACAACTAAACTGATTCACCGCTCGAATAGTCTTCACCGAAATCTAGCTAGCACGCAAAATTTCGAGACTTATCACGCGGAGTTGGCACGTTTTCGAGAGGCATCACGCTTCGTGTCAGAAAATACTTCGCATGTGACAAAGTCACATATAACACGCATCATGTGCTAGTGGCGGTATGAGTAGAAAATTGATGAAATGGATGGTCATGTAGTGTCAATAACAAAACTGGAAAATAAGGGACAAAATGGTCATTTTTTGCTCATTTATGGACACAAAAGACAAACATGAATAGTGTTGTCTTCTTCAAAACCAAATAAAAAAAAAAAAAAAAAAAGGGAAAACCGCAGAGCAGCCAGCCAGCCAAAGTGGGGTTTTTGAGAGTTTTTTGTATAGTAGACTTCTCTAGAATATTCCAAGCATCCAACCGTCAAATCTTCAAAGACGTGCTAAGGAAAGCCGCCTACGCTAGAGGCCGCGGTACCGGATTTAGAGTTTCCTCAAACTCCTCGAGGTTTCTCCATACTTAGTTTATCTCTTTCTTAAGTACTTTGTCGATGCTCAGTCACGAGGCCGCAGGTCAGCTGACGGTCCCAAACCTTGGGACCGACTGATAAAATTTTGGAACACCAATGGAGCACCGTAACTGCCACAAATTAATTTGGGTTGTTAAATCTTGAAATTTTTTGTATTAAATCATGTATTACTTGATGAGGCTCCGAATGATCGGTGACTGTCGGTTCACCAAGTTTAACCGATGATTTTCAGGATTTTTCGGGGAATAGTAATCGAGGGTTTCACAATTCAAAACAGTGTTCTCAAAACATATTGCGGTGAAAGAATGACCAGTGACTGGCTGAATTGCTCGTGCTCGATCATTAGCCTAAGTGAGCTAATTTTGATGTATGAAATGAGAATTACACACATGATTGTGTGAATTGAATGTTTTGTAAATATCATATGCATGTTTATATATTTATGTGAATAGGACTATTAATTGGTGATATATTCCAGCAGGTAATCGAACACCCTAGAATTATGGTATAAAAAAGAGATGTCTTCTGTGGTAAGTCGCCTGGTGGTTGTCTAAAAATGTTAATTATCTAGGTATTCAAACTAAAACAATCGCCTGAGACGGTTCAATGAGTATTACCTGAGGGTAGTCCACAACAATATAAATCGCCTGAGATGGCCCAATTGATATATACACACTTGAGGGTTGTCCACAAACAAACAAAACACAATTTTCATACGAGGCTGAAGTAGTGTGAGGAGGTCTATGAGACCCTGGCAATGAGAACATGAGTTATTCAAGTAGACCATTGCTCTTTCAAAGAACAAAAAGCTGCAAAAAAACATGGGAAACACACAAAAATGCACTCCTCAGGCAGAGAGTAAGCCCACTTAGAGCGATTCCACCAATGAAGCATTAGCTCACCCTATCGAGGATAATATCGCATGAGTACAGGATGCCTGAGGTAATTCACTCGCCTAGAAAGATCGAGGTTGTGAAGAAAGCCCAAGTCAGGGCTTTCTGATGATTTATGTAATGCATAGAATTTCAATTTTGATATATGTGTTGTATAAGAGTAATATTGAACTTAACTATTAATAAGAAGTTGCATGTTTTACAGATATTGTTATGAGTACTGCTTTCTGGCCCCAAGGGCCGCTTTTACTCATGTGATGATATATCGACTGCTTGTGACAGTTTATATGTGTTGTACTGGGTAGAGCTCCCCCGTACAAAGGAGACTCGCCTATTTTCGTGAAAATGCCTGGGTCAAATTCGACATTCACGAATATTCCACTGGTCACGGTAGTCAACTGCCCTAAGCTGGGTATCACAACAGAATGAGCTTAGGTATACGAATAATTAGTGGAGCTCCTGTTTGGGTATCCATCACCACTAGGTGGTTTAATGTGGAGTATAGGTATATGGAAACCTGTAGATTTAGATTGGGCTTAATAGACGAGAAGAACATCGCCTAATTAGGTGTGGTTCGATGTCGGTTTAGGTAATGAGATTACTCAAAGAAAATCACTTCTGACAAAACTAGACACCGTATTTACGTGTTGGTGTGTTTTGTGTGATTGATTTGTGAAGTGTGTTTGCATGTTTGGTTGTGCACATAACATGAATTGTTAGTGTTATGTGATTGAAATTATATGATTGATATGTTTTGATTAATACATGATAGAAGTGGTACTCTTGTGCTTTTACAAGGTGAAAACTAGAACAAAGAGAAGAAATGAAATAAATTGGAATAAATTATTTGTTTATTCAAAATAAATAGGCTAAGATATCGGAAGAAATTTACAAAGGTAAAGTCGAAAGAAAATAAAGAAAATAAATTTTATAAATTTATTTGGTTATGAGGTGAAGAAAATAATATTTTTTTATTTTACGAGGTGGAAAACTGAAGAAAAGTGAAGAAAATAATTTTTTATAAATTTATTTGAGTATTATGGAAAATGAAAAAAAAATAGGTGTATATTTTTTTTTATGATTTTCCAGTTGCTGGAAATAAATGAAAAAAAAATTATAATGAAAACGAAAAAAATAATTTTTTTGGTGTCGGAACTCGCGGGCTACATCAAAATTGTAACAGAGCACGCTGAGCAAAATGTTGAATGAGGGTCGCAGAAAATATTGTATTGGAATACGTGAATTGTATTGCAACAGGGGCACCCAGGAAGGGCTAGATGTATCAAGAATACACCACCGTATCGCGTCGAGGCTCGGGTCGGTCGGGTAACAAACACATTGAGTATCAGGATCGAGGCAAATAGGGTCGGGAAGAGGCGCTGTATCGCAATACAACAGATCAGACGCGGATCGAGGAAGGGCACGGGTCGCATTGCAATGCCAGCTATCGTGCTCACCACACGCCTGCCGTAGTGTAGCGAGCGCCAGCGCATTCGCCGGGATGCCGGGCAACGCGCCCCGGGGCGCCTGTCGCAGCAGCCGTAAAATTGGTGCACCTATCCCGTTCAACTACCGCACCTCAATGACGCCATTCTAAATCTTCGACATTGCCCGAACCCTATTCATGAACACTGTTTCATCACTGTACTCAATTTTTTTATTAAATTGTAATAAAACTAACAAGTAAAATGAGACAAAATTTGGAAAATAAAATTTTGAAAGCACTATGAAAATAATATTTTTAATGTGGGACTGATTGCCTGGTATTACCTTTAATGCAAGGACAATGTGTATACACCAGATTTATGTAATGGAACAGTAATCTCTAGGTCAGGGTTATGCTCTAGAGATACTGTGTCGAGATTTAACTCGCTATCGAATCAGAGATGGCTAGTGGGAGGACAGACTGAGGCGTCCATACTGCATCAACAAAATATCTGTCAGTTGTTCGACAACAAAGTTTTTATATCGGTAAATAGTATTGTAGTTAGCCGCCAAGACAGTCGTATACAGTGTATTAAGGGAGGTCCCAAAAATCCAGACGTTAGAAAGATCATCCGAAATTCATGGGGAGCTACGTACGGTGGCGCATCACTGTTCATGCATCGAGAAGGTGTTAGAAGGCGAGATTACCGACACCGGATATCACACGCCCAGCTGTTGGGAGGGTGAGGCCCGCGGCTGAATGGGCAAGGACCTCAGAGACCTGGGGAGGCGATTGGCACGGGCGTAGCTTCAAGAGCCCACGGTGTACCTTCGAGATCGGCACTGTGGAGTTCCTGGGAGTCGGGCAGGGGACGACGACCGTGATGGATTATATGGCTAAGTTCACATAGCTAACCCGATTGTCGATGATGCGGGCCACATAATCGCCAATGTTGTGATGTATTTAAGAATGGATCAGTTCATTCGGCCGTAATCGTAGATTCGCCTGCAAGATAGGCATTCCATAGCCGGGACAACACCGACCACATGCAGGAGTCACAGGTCGAGACCCTAAAATAGCCTCAGACGTTCCTCCCCTAAGGATTGGGGCGCAGAATAGTGGATGATATGTCGAGGTCACGAGTAGGAGATCCCTGGGACTCCCACTCACAAAAGGACCGAGGATCATGCCCAGTTCGATGTCATCCCTGGGATGGATCGGGCCGACGCCTACTGTGGTCGCATCGATTGGCGGAGCGCAGGGAGGGTTACCGCCACACAGACTGCACTCAGATGGTACTGTGGGACAAGCACGACATTTCGCCTTTAATAAAGATACGAGTCCAAAGCGTCGTATAGACATACGGTCATGCCAATGAGGCTTACCCTGTAGGACCCAGGAGAGACCCACTTAGATCTACCCCGTAGTGCAGACTATGTGGATGTTGCTTCCAGACAGCCACTCGACCGCCTCCATGAGAGGGCATGTAATTTCAGATCAATTACATCTCCCGCATCACCCATCTCTATGACTCCGCATAAGATGCTACAGTTACAGAACTCGTAGTCCAGCCATGTGAGTTACCGGACAAGGGGTTCATTAGACCGCGCATCTCACCATGGGGCGCTCCGTCATTTTCATAAGAAAGAAGGACACACCCTTCGACTACGGACATTGATTACTGTTAATCAAATAGGTTACGATCAAGAATCTGTGAACTACTAACAGGATCGATGACTATTGACCGTTGGTAGGAGCGCCAGTCTACTCCAAGATAGACCTTCGTGACCGGTTACCATCACAGGGCTGTGGATGCATATCCCCAAGACAACATTTAGGACGCGCTACGGGCACTTTGATTTTACCTGGCAATGCCCTCGATACCGAATGTACCAAAGAAAGATTCATGAATCTCATGCATGTGGTGTTCCAACCTTATCGATCATTGTCATGACTGTGGTCGCATCTTGATCTTCCACAAAGTGAGAAGGCGAGTATCCCTGAGGATCGCTTTTACAATTGTTTGAGAGACCACATCAAACAGACTTAAGTTCGCAAGTGCGAAATTCCTACTAAGGAGGTGAGATTGGGGACACGTGGTGTTAGCATCGTGAGTGTCGCCCACTCCAGAGAAGGTCGAGGCAGTTGAATGAATGGGCGCCTATTCAAAGCCTTTCGAGATACGTAGTCTCTCGGGATTGGTCGGGTATTACTGTGAGATCTACTGGTGATTTCCTCCACAATATAACAATCGACTTAATTTTGTGTCGACCCCGAAGGGAGTGGGTCAAGCCTGCTGGATATCCATCTGAGGAGGCAGGTTCAGAGTTGGAAGAGGAGACTTACTTCCACCATCTGGAGACATCCTGACAAGGGGACGGGGGTACACAATGGGCTGATATCTGAGGGCTCACTGGATGTGTTTTGATGCAAACCGAGGGCAAGAGCAGTAGACTGCATTAGTCAAAGAATCATATAGCAGAATTACTCCCACACACGACACGAGTTAGCTGGGCCGTGGGTCTTCGCCAAGATTTGGCGCCCACTACTTATACCCGCGAGGAGTTCGAGGGGTGTACTCGACCATAAAAGTTCGAAGTATACACAACGGACCTCACGTTATGAGGCAACCCGCATGGATGCAGTCTTGGAGATTATGACTTCACTTTACATTACCATCCTCGTTAAGGCAATGTCGCGCCGACACCCCGAACGCCAGGCGTCGCAGCAGCGGAGCGCTGACGTCGAGACCGTGGACGTTTAACCCGCATCGCCGCGGTAACGCCGGATTTTTGCAACGCCGCCAGGCGTATGATCGAACCCGCACTGAACAACCCGGTATCACAAACAGTGACGAGGACGACCCATCCCCCCAGAATTTAGATAAAGGATGGGTAGTAGTTCATTCAATCGATTTGAGAGACTTGAGTTTCACCGCTCGGATATCCGTGTGGAAAACGAAGACACCAGATCTTCGTCAGCCGCATATTATCGAGCTAATGAAGAGACATCGTAGGGGACTTTGTTCGACGATGTCTCACGCGGTCGCCAGGTTGGCACAGCACCAAGCCAATATCAGGCTACTTCACCATCGAGGCTACCGAGCGCGAAGCTGGCAGACGTCGCGACGGAGTCTCGTGGACCTACCGGGCTACCTGACGCGCCAGCGCACGACGCGCAGATGTGGGTGATCAGGACCCGGGGCTCACGGTCGCACATTTTCTACCGCGCGTGCATGACCCGCCTTAAAGAGACTTCGCTTCGCCAGACATTCGAGAGGTAAATCCGCCGGAGTACCGTGATTCATACAAGGTCAAGGACCCGAGGTTTACGGGGCACACTTCGGGAAGAGTTTCCAAAGCCCAAGTGGCACACATGGGACGATGAGTACAATGTCCCGTACGTATTGTCACCGAGAGGACTATACAGTGTTAGAGGACATGCTATAAGTACATGCGCCCTGATCATGGTGGTAGCTGGAAGAGCACTTCAGCTCTGCTGGAATTCCGCCTACAACAAAAGTTATAAGGCGAATACATATGGCAACTACATGAAAACCGTATGGGAGGCCATGAATGACTGCTATGTCGACCAAGGTGGGAGAGAGCTCCATCACCGGTCCCGATTTGATTAGAGACACCTCCAGAAGGTGAGCTGATATTTACAACGCCTTTCACCCGCCAGCCTAAGAGTTATGTCGATGTACCCACGTCGACCCTGTGAGTTCGAGGTCAGATTCAGCGCCTTCACAAGGATGCCTAAGAGGAGTATCGTTCTAAGAGCGCGAGAAGCCATCGCCGAGGTTTATCGACCTCGATACTTCCCAGAGGGTAGGCACCGCCAGGTGTACGGCGAAGGCACGCCAGATGACAGTCCACGAGGTATTTACACGCTCCATGCTCCTGGCATACCCCGCATCCAACCCGCGATGATCTTCCGTAATGACAGAGCTTTCGCTGACACTGGGACCGGTAGTGTGTAAAGGTGAGAGAGGACCAGACGCGGATACCGGATCGTGTTCACAAGACCAATGAGTTAGTGTCAGGCATTACAAAGACTACAGTGGAGGTTTCAACGTGGGAGCGAGGACACGACGCGGCCACCTATCCCTTCGTTTAGGGACGAAGGTATCGGTTTAGTCGCTAACATTTAAAATGACTGGCCATATGCACGGGTAGAATGCACGTTGCATATGCATGTTGTTGATGTGACGTTCCGAATTTCGACGAAATTCCTTTAAGGAGGGAGATTGTAAGACCCGAGAAATTTCACTGAAAAGGACAAAATCGTAATTTCTAAGCACAAAATTGTAATTTCTGCTAAAAATCCGAAATTTATTATCCGATCTCGGATGACTAAAATGGATTTCACCGTTGGAATCGCCTCAAGAAAATCAATGAGTACCGTGAAATTTCGTATAATTTCGGTGACAGCCGGGAGTTGGCACGTTTTTCTCGAGGCATGGCGTTTCGTGCCGTAAAACTATTTCGGCGACAAAAAGTCACATATAACACACTATGTGCCAAGGCGGCATGAGTAGAAAACTGATAAAAATACTCACGAGGTAGTGCCGAATGACAAAAGAAAGAATGGATAAATGGTCATTTTGAGTTTTGTTAGTGACACAAAGACAAAACACGAATAAGGTTGCCTTCTTCAAACCAAAGCCAAAAGGAAACCGTAGAGAGCAAGAGTAAGTGGGGTTTTGAGTTTGTAGAGCAGACTTCTCTAGAATATCAAGCATCCGACCGTCGACACTTCCTGAGCAAGGAAAGCTGCTCACACAGATGGTCAATGTGCATCAGATTTGTAGAGTTTCCCTGAACTTCCATAGGGGCTTTCCCTACTGCTTATTCTTCTTAAGTACTTTGTCATGTTTGAATAATGAGTATTTGAAATGTTGATCTGGTCTCAAACCAACTAATTGATAGTGGTTTCAATAACTGAATGGAAAAGCATCAGACTGCCACAAATTTATCGGCTGTTAAATCTTGTACTTGTATTAAATCAGCATATTTGGATAGAGGTCGGAATTGGTCAGCACTGCGCTCACTTGCGGAACTAAATTATTTGTGATTTTTTAGAATAGGAATCGGAAGGGTTTCACTATTCAAACAAAGGACTCAGTAAGGAGATTGTAATGTTGATCAGATTTAATGAATATTGGTTGAATTGTTACATATTAACATGAAGAGAATGTTGCACAGTTAATTGAATGTTTGAGAATATATATATTGATATGATTTGATTTATTTAATGACACATGCATTCCATATAAATCAACAATCCATCATTTATGGAGTGATGCAGAGAGAGTTCGTGAGTCAGTTCGGAGGGTTGTCTAAAAATGTTAATTATCTGAGGGTAGTCCTCAAAACTAAAAATAATTAATCGTCGAGACGCCCAATTGATATGATCTAGGTAGTCCACAACACTGAAATCAACGCCTTAGACGGGGCCCAATCGGGACATATACACATCGGAGGGTCATTCACAAACAACAAATAATAATTTCACAATGAGTATTAAAGCAGTGTGAGGGAGCTCATGAGGTCCTGCACAGATGATGAGTTAGACATCCAAGGATCACATACTGTTGAATGTGTGTTTATTTTCGAAATACTGCAACACCCTAGGGTAGAGAGAGTCTCACTCTAGCTATCCAATTCACTCCGAGCATTCAGCTCACCCCACAGGACATTATTTCTACTGCACAGGAGCTGCGATGGGGACTCACGCCCCAGACCGAGGTTGCAGCCAAGCTCTGTCAGGGCTTTGATGATTTTATGCCATGTATTGCACTCTCACCTTGATGATGTCAGATATATAAACATCACAACTCTTAGAAATATCGACATGGAATGTATGTTTTACATATATTTGTTATGAGTTATCGTTTATAACAAGGGTCGCTTTGACTCATGATGATGATATCAACTGTCGTATCAGTTTATATTGTGTTTGATTGCAGTCTCCAGACAAATGAGACTCTTCGCCCCATTTTTCGTGGTGCTCAATCCACATCACTATTATTCCACGTCAATGTAGTCAACTGGCCTCCAAGCTTTTCTGGTGTCACATTATGTTAAGAAAAACTTCTATAAAATCGTAACCAAATAATCTTTTTTTGATGAATAAATATTTGTTATGATTTTTCAATAATAATTTTTTCTAAATTTATAAGTGTGGGATAGTGGTGAGTAACTATAATTATGTTATGTTTTAAATAATATTTGTAAAAACCTTACAATTGTTGATAACTTTTATTATTATTTATTATGAATTTAACAAGAAGAATTGTTGTACTTAATTGTAAATTATTTTGATAAAATTTATTTTAATATAAAATATCACAAAACCTTATTATATCATGTTATATATTATTATTATTATATACAAGAAATTTTAAAAATAACCATATTTTAAATATTAAAAAAAATATAAAAATTAAACTGTTAAATATTTTATATATATTTTTTCCTTTTTTAAATATATATGTTAAGAAAAATATGGGGAATCATAAACCAACATCTTTTGATAAACAAACAGTTTAAGGTGATTTTTTTCTATAATAATAATTTTTTCAATTATGCAAGGATGTATATGAGTGGGACCATAAAAGACTGATCAGTATTTGCCCACTGCACCATCATCAATTTCCACAATTTTCTCTCCAAATGAATCTTTGACAGATGAATTAGATGAATCATACGAGGCTCTTGTGAAGCTTGAGGTAGTGATGCAGGAGCCCTGTGAAGGTATGTCCACTGCGTTATCTCATCCACCCACCTCATAGATAATGCTCACTATGCTTTCAGAAGCCGCTTCCCGTTGCGCGCTTCCTCGCTGGGATTTCTGAAAATGGTTTATGACTCCAAGATCTGAGGCATATTAGCACATACAAGATGGCTTGTACACCATATTCCAGTTAATCCAACTACTCACATGCCGGGTAAAAATATAACCCGTCATTCCTTTACCCTCTTATTAAGGTTTCAACTTTCTATTTGCTTATCTCTTAGTGGTGTTACATCATTGTCGATGTTTATGGTGGACCATCATCATCTCACTAAAGATGATAAAACAGACTTGTAACTTAACAAGGGCATACTTGGTCGAGTTTTGAAGCAAACTTTTTTATCACATTATTGATTTGTCGTTTATTTGCAAATTACTTAAAAAAGATGAGTTCGTCCCTATGCATATTTGATCGTCGGTCCGATAATGTTAATTATGTTTGACATCAATTTACGACGCGATGGAAATGTGACACAGTCCTCGAATTATTTTCATGCCCTCCCATTCAAGGAATGGTTAAAAAATATTAAAGAATTTGATAAGTTAGCCCTTCACCAAAAGAGAAATCATTCAACTTCAACTATCAGCAGAAAGAGAAATCACCCACAGTTGTCACCACACATGGACGTGCTCTAGGTGTCGAGAATGGGATCCACAAACCAGATAATATAAGATGAGTACATGCTTACCACCCTGTTCTGATATCAGACACCACTCTTTCAGCCGACAGTGAAAATGGGCCAAACAAAAGCAGCAGCTTAAACTTCTGGGGACCATGTTGTCGCGAAAGAATACCACCGCTTTACCTTCCCAAGGAATCAAAGATTCAACATGACCGGTGGCAGCCTCATTGGCAAATTTCTTCGAACATTTGATACAATACTGTTCAATTAAAGAACCTAATGCTAGTTCTCTCGTATTATATTTGACTCAAAAGATCGCGTCAAAAGGCTCCACCTTACATTTTTTCTTCCCGCTTCCCAATATTGCGAATCTTTCGCCTAAAAATTGGGGGCTTTCTCGTAACCAAACCGTAAAGTTCGCGGTGTCAAGATTCACTTTTCAACATTTGATTATTTGTTTGGGAAATATTTTGGTTGTCGATTACCATTTTTTCTATACGCTTAATCAAATGTCTCGAAAATTTGCTTCACTAATGATGTAATTTTTGCTTTGCAGCTTTGCCTCTGGTTTTCGCTGTACGTGCTTGCTTACTCAAGTTTCTCTATGTTTACTTCCCCAAGTCAACTTCGCCCAATGCTTCAAACGTTGTTCCAACGTCTTTATCATTAATGTCGAACCGCAAAGAATGCTTCCACTCCCACCACCAATGTCAAAACAAGAGCTTACTTCTATCATTAACTGTGGCATTGTTTCCAAATGCATCATGAAAATTCATAAATTGTTAAAATGTTGATACGCTTATATATTGTTCAAGGTTACATTCAACCTTTGGGATGAACTGAGCACTAGAGAATGTTGCGGATCAATAATTAGGAGCCATCACGCATTTCCATCGTTATTTCAAGAGGTTGAAAAAGATGATTAAGATAATGTAGTGAGTTGTAAATTAAATGCATGATCTTATCCATGATCTAGATAATCGCAACAAAGTCTCGCATCATTAGTACTTTAAACGTAAGACTCAAAACATTAAAAAATTCATCATGTGTCATTTTTTGAGGTACTTCTCATGTTTACAATTTACAGACTCATTGAAACTCCTCCTAGGTCGTGAAAGGCATAAAAAACTCAGCTGAAGAAATATGAGAAAACCGATAAAACTCGAGACACCTAGAGATTGATGAAAGCAAATGGGGTTTCAAGATATATGCCATAAGGGATTGGGAGAATTCGACCTTACGCACCATTATTCTAAAGAAGTTTCACATAGAAGGTTAGCAGGTGTCTAGAGCATCGATGGTCTATTATTAATTTAACTCTTGATGTGGTTGGATTACTTTTAGAGCATAAATCCGACAATCTCCAACTTGCATAGAAGCAAGTTTAGGACCGTGATCTTATTATGTGTTGTTCTACATTAATAATATAAATAAATTTAATTTAATTTTCTTTTGTATATACTACCAGGTATTTTAGGAATAAAATTTAAGTTGATTTCTCATTTTTCGATTCTAGATTTTTTCATTATTTAGAAATAAACACTAAAATACATTTTTATTCATCTGTATTTAATATTATATCAAACTTTAAATTAATTAAATATACCCCGCAAAATTACTTAAATTTATGTCCCATAACATTACCTAATTTTATACGCAAATCGATACCTTCATTTCAGCATCTTTAGAGTCTATTTTTTCTAAATATAAAATGTTTATTTATGAAAATATTATTAGCCTATTCTTTTCTTGCCTTTGTATTTGAAAACAAATTATCGAAAAAAAATGTAATTAATATAATTTGAAATAAAATAAATTGAATTTCTATTATTTCATCTCACGTTTGGTATGAAAAGGAATTGAAATAAGAATTGGCTTTGTAGTAGTTAATAGTGATGGAAAAAGAAATAATTTGTTTTATTATCTATATCAGGATATATGCGGATTTTAAAATATATTAAAATATAATAAAATATATATATTGAAGTAATTTTGATAAGTATATTTCATTATAATATTTATTAGTTTTTAAGAGATTATTTGAAATTCATAATTGTATTTATATTTATCCATTAAATAAATTAAAATTGTTTCTATTGAAACATAATTTTTCATACTTTAGATAAAATTAAATTATTTCTATGATTTATGTAAAATATTTTATTTAAGATTCAATTTTTTAAAAATTCGATGGTTATGTGAGAATATATTTTGATATTGGTCTTAATTTATTATTAAAAATTATATTAACTTAACATGAAGCTTTAATAACAAATCAAAATTTATTTTTTAATAATAAATTTAATATTAAATATAAACTATTATTATCATTAATAAGCTTAAGAAATGAAAAACACATAAATTTATCATTTATTTATATAATATTTCAATGAGAAGAGGAATTTTAAAATATAAATAATAAGAACTTACAAAATTTCTCTCCCTTTTTCCCCCTTTTTTTCTTCCTCTTTCACATTTTAAGTTTTTATATTCCCTCAATATATATATATATATATATATATATATATATATATATATATATATACTCTTATATATATATATATATAGAGAGAGAGAGAGAGAGAGAGAGAGAGAGAAGAAGAGAGAGGAGAGTAAGCTGTAAATCCTTCGGACCTGAATCCCTCACTCTCCCTTGATATTCTTGTTTTAAAGCTTTTGAATCTTTCTTGAATTGAACTAGATATATGAAGTAAAAATATTATTATTTTAGAAAATCATAAATATTATTATTTGTCGTATAATAGTAATAAATTATTGTGATCAATTAAAAAAGAAGAGTCAAAAAGAAAATCTTAAATTCCAGTTTGTTTTTTATTTGAGCTTTTACAATAAATAAATATTTATAATATTTATATATTATATATTTAATGGTGTGTTAAGTCGGGGATGGGACGGGTAGGATATACTACTCATCATACCCTTCCCCATCCTCGAATCTAAGAAACTCGAACCCGATTATCGAGAATATTTAGTGAGTCAAAATTTTCTCTATATCCTCCTTCATTGAATCAGGCGTCAGTTCAAAAAAATTGCCATCCATACCCCAGAAAACGTGTATTACCACAACAATGCTCTGAAATCAACAAATAACAATAGAACCATTTATTAAGGCAAGGTTGTTTTTTTTTTTTTTTTTTTTTTTGTCATGAGGTGTCTTGAGCGGGTCTGTGCACACACGAATAACACCTTTAAGTCATACCACACCCAAACTAATTCTTATTTGAGTCAGGATAGACCACAAGGGAGATAAAACTCTATCACGTAACACAGTTGTATTCTCAAGACTCGAACTTGAGACCTACAGTTTGAATGGGAGGGCCTGACCATCACTACATGTTCGATGGTATTAGGCAAGAGTTGTTAAACAACATAGATTTTAAGTTTAATTATTAAAGTCTTATTTTGGGGGTGTACTAATTTGCACTACAACTTGCCCAAATGATATTTATAAGCAATATTTTATTCCAATTCCCCAACAGCAAAAATAAAAACAAAGGAGAAATTGATTCCTTCCTCAGTTGTAACTCCCCGGTCCCAAGAAAGGTGTACAGTACATGTAACTGTAGTGGCGTATACGAGCACTAAGTGCCATTATAATAGTTTTGGGAGTTGTTATTAATGATAAAAATTAGGAACCCGAAAATTGAGTACTAGTGCAAGGAGTAAGAGTGGTAAATTCCAAAAGGATATAAAAGGGCATAATTTGAGAAGATAGTATGCCAAAATAGAAAATAATACAAGTTGATATCAAATATTAAAAGATGGAGGACCAAAGAATTTAATCAAGAGTAGAGATGGGCCCTGATAAAATAGCATAAGTTACAATTGAAAAATTAAAGAGATGAGGTCAAATTTCGAAAATTAATGAAAAGTTGATATTATAATAATGGGAAAAACAAAAGCCAAAAGTCATTTGGTCTCCAAAGCTAGGTCTCACGTTTTGGGAGAGGAGAGAAAAGAGCAAGGAGAGGAAGAGGAGGAAGAAGAGGAAGAAGAAGGAGAAGGAGAAGAAAGGCGAACCAAGGTAAGTTTTCATTTTGAAATCATGGGTAATTTGATGTCTTGAGCTTTTGGTATGCATTTCCATGGAAATTAGTTGCTCCTTGTTCTAGGGTTTTGTGGAGAGATCACATTAACCCTAGAATTCTTGAAGTTTTGTGGGGGAAAACCCCAATTGGTGAAATTAAACATGGAATCATCATAATTTTATGGTTTTGTAGGAATTGGTGGACCTTGGGTTGAATTCTTGGATTTTCACCTAGGGTTTTGTGGTTTGAAGTTCCAAATCACCAATTCAAGTGTTGTGAAGTTGGTTTGGATGAATTCCATGTTGGTTTTGATGAATTGTTGTAAAAAGGAGAATGTTGGGTTTTTAAAGGAAATTCTGTCAAAATTTGGTAAAACCACTGTTTTTGTTTTGGTTATAGATTAAGTTATGATCATCCAAATGAATTGATTTCAATTGGTAAAGAACCATAATAGATAGGGCTACAAATTTATAGAAGGAACCAAGAGAAAATTGTAGTTCTAAGGCTCCCAAATACGGACTGAAAGGTGAGCTCGTGTAGCTCACTGATTATGCTCTGTTTTGGGTATGGTTGTAGTGTTTTGGCCATAAGTGGAGTTTCACTTATCCAAATTGAGTGATTCAAAATTCTGGGTAAAATAGAATTCTAGGGGAATAAGTTAGCTGAAGGAAGTTCATGAAAATTGTAAGCCAAAAGTGCCCAGAAAATTTGTCAAAGTGGAGCTATATGCAGATTCTGTTCTGCCAAATTGAGTCATCTAGATGTAAAATACAATAACTTGAGTTTTGGTGATCCAAATTGGATGATTCCAATTGGAGAAGAAACCTTATAAACATAGATTCAAATGAGTGAAGAAGCCATTTCCCAAATTATGGAGTTAAGATCCCAGAAATCAAGGATAACAGTAGTGATTCAGTGAGTTTGGAATCAAAAACATGCTGTAACTTGTGTTATGTGGTTGAGGGCCTTAGAGGAAGGAATTTTACATTGAAATTTTAAAGAGATGTCATTGTAAAAGGATATATAAAGGACTGATCTGGAGAGTTTCATAATTTTGAAGACCTTTTGAATAATTTTTTGGGTAATAAAGTCCATAAGTATTGTTGGAAGGGTACCAAAATGAGTGGTTTTTTTTTTTTTTTTTTTTTGTTAGGGTTTTTAGTGCTCAAGGGTAAATTGTTAATTGACTTTATATGAATGTTGTGTGACCTTAAAGAGTGACTTGCGGGTGAAATGCGATTAAGTTTGCTCACACGCTATACATGGCGATTAATATGTCGTCGTATTCGGTTAGTGTGTAGGTTAAAAAAGTAAAGTAGGGGAAAAGTGTGGAACTATGCCCTCGAGTTTTAGCAAACAAAGAGGTGGGTACTCTGACTCATTTCCAAATACTAGTGTATTATTATTATTATTATAAATTGTTTTGCACTGGTATTTCATGGTTTTGAGTTCAAACCATTTTCAAGAAGCAAGCATTGAATTAGAAATCAAGCAAATGGTTTTGAGTTAAACCATAATTGAAAGCAAGCATTGGTTTTAAATTGTAAAACCATTTTCAAGCAAGTAAGTAAATGGTTTTGAATAATTAAACCATTTTTCAAACAAGCAAGCAAGTAAGCAAATGGTTTGAATAATTAAACCATTTTTTTTTTTTCAAGCAAGCAAGCAAAGAATAGTTGTGAAAAACAGGCCTTCCACGGATTAGCAAAGCGGTCGGAGGTATTCGTGCGTACACGGTGGTGTTAGGATCTCATACATGCATTTAGTTTTGCACAGTGACAAGCGCGTGGGACATACATCATGCACATTTAAAGGAGACCGTGGCGATACGAGAGTATAAGGTTATGAGCTCTAACTAAATTATGGTGATGGCGACCCAGGTCAATTCCACCATATTCACCGGAAAAAAAAAAAAAGGTGATGCGGACACAGGTCCTTCCACCGGCACGGTCGCCCAGGCTTCCGTGTTCACTAGGGTACAGTAAGCAAAAATAGGCCTCCAGTGGTTGATGTTTTATAAGCATAATATACAGTTTTGAAAAATCAACCATTGGTTCCCGGTCGCCCAGGCTTCCGGAGAGTTTTAAAGCAAACGGTTGAGCCCAGGCTCCCGTTTTATTTTCAAAGAATGCGGTTGAGCCAGGCTCCTGTTTTTATGAAAAGTTTGAGAAACTTTTAAAGAAAAGGTTGTGAAAGGTTTTAAGAAAATTTTTTTTTTTCAAACAAGATAAAAGCAAGCAAAAGAAATTTGAGAAGTTTTATGAAGCTTCTAGCCCAGAAACAATAGAGGTTTTATAAGCTTTTAAAAAGAAAGAAAAGCAAAAGCCCTGACAAGTAAATAAAAGTTTTAGAAACTTAGAGCAAGCAAGTACAAAGCAAGTAGCAAAGAAAAAGTTTTAGAACTTGAAAAGCAAAGAAAAGCTTCTGGAAAAAATAATTGTAAAAGAGAGTTTTGCATTTTTGAGATGATTTAGGAAGAAGCAAAAACGCGTTTTATAAAAGCATACACTCATGAGCTCGTTTAGCTCATTATTTTCCATTTAAAAACTATTTTCGAATGCAGTGCAAGGTATTTGAGCATAATAGGGTTGTCCTAACATTGTACAAATCTTGTTAGTAGAATATTAATAATAAGAAAATACTTTGAATATGTATAATGGAACATATGTATGTACATAAGAGTAGTTTGTGAGAATGTGTTGGTATCTTTGGTTGCCATATTTTAGATATAGTGTAAATTGGATGTATACGAGTTGGAATTTGACTATGTGCAGCCGTCATCTTTGTGTCGAGTTTTTAATTTGCTAAGATTTGCAAATCCTAAGTTATAAATAAAAGGGAATTTTTATAGGAGGTTTTGGCAAGCGTGCGGCAAGCTACAAGGTTTCTAGTCGTTGGGAGTAATTTGGGGATTTAAATGGAGTGGCGAAACACGCCCATGCTTGGAAGGGTAGGGGGTACTGTCATGATAATGTCATAATCTAATAAAGAAAAAGGAAAGAGAATTTGATTCATCAAAAGGTTAAATGATAAAACAAAAATTCGAAAAATAAAAATAAATGAAATTTTTCGAGTTTTTGGGTTCTCGGCTTGATGCATTGCTAAATAATTGGTGTTTTAGAAATCGGATCGAATCGGCCAATCGGTGAACCATCGATAAATGATCTTTTCGATCCTGATTTAATTCAGTTCGATCACAATTCTACCATTGGTTTGGTTCTTAAACCATGGCTTAGATAATTTTTCAGGTCTAATCTGTCTAGTTTTAAAACATTGATTGAAGTAAAAATAAAGAAAATTTAAAACTTCTCCCCATTTCAGGGGATTAGTGTCAAAACTTAGGTGACATCTGATTTTGACTTTTAGCTTTATCATATTTTGTTTTAAATTTTATGACTTATTACGAAATTTTAAAACTATTTGTTGAATAAAAAAAAGCGAAATATTTGATTTTGACTTTTTATTAATGCTTTTTTAATACTTTTTTCTATTAAGAAAAAACTATATAATATAATATATAAAAATCATATTCACTCATGTAATTAAATAAAATAAATAAATTCTTATTTAAAAATTTATTATTTTAAATTTTGGATAAAAATTAAAAAAGTTGATTTTTAAGAAAAAACAAAGTAAAAAAAAAAAAAACACAAGCCGACACCTTAGACCCTTGCTAAAACATACTAATGTTTATAGCACTACAGTTCAGCTCCATTAAATCCCCCAGTAAAATCTGATTCAAGAAAATCAAGAAGCACAATGACCTTCTCTATACGAAATGGCCTGAAATTTTATGCACACACGATTAACCATAGATGCAGTAGAGGGTGTAATCGAGTTGAGTCGATACAAAACCAAGCTCGAACTCGACTCGAACTAGATCAAGCTTCCAAGTAGCATGAAACTCAACTCATAAAATGGACAAGCTACTCGAACTCGATAAAGCTTGAATTAATTAAAAAGTTTAAAAATAATTATATTCGAAATCGAATCAATTAAAAAACTCGAAACTCGAACTCGATTGAACTTTTTTTTAGATGTTCGAAACTTGACTCGTAAAATAGTCGAACTACTCGAACACAACTCGATAAAACTCAAAGTAATTAAAAAAATTAATAAATAATTATATTCAAACTCGACTTGATTCGATTAATAAAATAATAAAACTTGATTAAGCTCGCGAACAGCTCGAGCCGAGTATTGTGATACTCGAACTCGACTCAACATACTACTCGAACTACTTGATTTAGACTCTATAAACTCCGATTCAAAATTGACTCGTCTCAAGTTCGACTTGATTAGTAAAATGGTAAAACTCAATTAAGCTCATGGCTTGGCTTAGTGGGTATTGTGTGATACTTGAACTTGAATCGGCAATTTACTAAAGCTACCCGAGCTCGACTCTATCAACTCCGATTTGAATTCGAGTATTCTATGAGTGAAACTCGAATAGCTCATGAATAGATTGACTCATTTACACCCCTAAATACGAGCCACAAACACACAAACAAGAAGACATGGGATTTGCAGGGCTTGAAATATCACTCAAGTTCGACTCAATTAATAAAATAGTAAAGCTCTGAATTCGAGTATTATACGAGTTGAGCTTGAATAGATCATGACTAGCTTGACTCGTTTACAACCCTAAGTAGGAGATAGAAACACACAAACGAGAAGACAGCATGGGATTTGCAGGGCTTAACTATCCCGACATAGAATTCTGTTGATAGTCGTGAGACTAATGAAACGTATAATGTTGAATGGAAAACCAATGCAATCTATCTATCATTGTTGTAGAGTGATCAGCTCAATAGCAATTTATTTTTGCAGTCAGAAACGCCCCATATTTTGTTTCTGAAATCAATTTATCTTAGTAATCCACATACCAAAAACAAACTCTTGCATTTTCCAAACAATTGCTACATAAATGCTTATTCAGCCCGGATTAAAAGGCGGGAAAGTGAGGGAAAAAGTATGGCATTGCTTGGGGTTTGTTCCTCCTAGGAAGAGGATGAGACGGCGAAAGATCGAAAACAAAATGGACAACTAATAATCCGAGCATGCACCTTCAAGATTGAGAATGGCCCTTGACGATGAAATTTTGGCGACTGATCGGATTCATTACGACAGCGAAGGAGGTCACGCGGTGCGAGGAGCGGCGTTCCCCCGGTTTCTTATCGGTTTCTTCCACATTCCTTCTAAAACGATTTCGAAGTTGTGCCCAGTCAAACAAATCGACTATACAGTTAGACCACACAAACATTTTGGCTTCCTTTGGAACCGGAAAGTACTAGGGGAAGAAAAAAAAAAACCAAGGACATTTATTTTTTTATGTTTGGTTTTCAGGATGGAAAATATTAAAGAAAATCAAATGTAATCAAAATTTTACATATTTTTAATTTCTCGATCATCCTTAATGAGAGAAACAAATAAAAGGAGTTTGAATAAACATATAAAATTAATTTATTAAGTTTAAATATATTTTTTACTATGTTTAGAACTCAGAAAATACTAGGAAAAGGAAAAAAAATTACTAAAGAAAATGATTTCTCATGTTTGGTTTCACCTATGAAAAATATAAAAGAAAATCAAATATAATAAAATTTTCTCAAAATTTTACATATTTTTTGAGTTTGAATAAACATATAATTAATATTTAAGTTTGCTTATATTTGTTTCTCAAATTTTTCTTTCCTTTCACTTTTCCTCTCTATTTTCTTTTGTTAGTACTTTCAGGTTCCAAACCGAGCATTTGGAATCCAAGAAAGTAGGGAAGAAAAATAACTAAGGAAAATGATTTATCATGTTTAATTTGCACCGAGTGGAAAATATAAAAAATAGAATCCAAATATAATCAAAACTTCTCAAATTTTACATATTTTTAAAATTTTTGGTCATATTTAATAAAATGAAACAAATAAAATGAGTTTGGAATAAACATATAGAATTAATATTTAAGTTTAAACCTATATTTTATTTTTCTCTCAATTTGCTTTCCTTACACCTTTCCTCTCTATTTTCTTTTATATTTTCTTTCTTTAGTACTTTCCAAGTTTCAAATGAAGCCTTTATGTGACGCCCCAATCCCGGGGTGTCCGTTGACAACCCGTCAACCCGCGGAAATCTACATGTCTCATGTCATGAGACCCGTACATGTGCAAAAATGGCCACTTGGGCCTATACGTCATGCTCATAAAATGTATATTTTATACAAAAAGCATTTATTTACAATTGTATTTAATTACAATTTATACAAAACTGGGTTTCTTACCCAGAATTTTACAAAGAACAAAAAATACAAGATGGTAGGTTGGCCATTTCTTATCTCTAAGATTAGGATCGTCCCATCCAGCGCGTCTTCGGTACCTAAAAAATAGTCCCACGACGGGGTGAGCAAAGCTCAGTAGTGGAATTTCCTACTTGCAGGTTACTCCCCACCTAAGTGCAATCTGTTAGCTGCACTTATTAACCACATGCTAATATATCACTCATGCATATATTAACAAAATTAAATCCATTACATCATGTTATTCATTTTACAATAATACTTGTAAAGCTTGCCTTTCACGCATGGGCTAAGAGCACAACCAGTTCGTCTTGGAGACAGCCCACGATTTCACGTAAGCGTGTTATTTTCTCGTAGCGATAACCTGTGTAGCACGATTCAAGCGATTCATGAAACGGTCAGTGGATTTGTCCCAACCACCTTCCCAGGGATTTCTTAACTCGGTCCAAAGCTTTT
This sequence comes from Tetrastigma voinierianum, assembly GCA_016808115.1. Lineage (NCBI taxonomy): Eukaryota > Viridiplantae > Streptophyta > Magnoliopsida > Vitales > Vitaceae > Tetrastigma > Tetrastigma voinierianum. The sequence goes on from JAEQBH010005658.1 coordinate 205,924, forward strand.
GGAACGAAACCGCAGCCATCGGCCTCCAGCAAATCTATATCCATTACACACACCCCATAACCCTTAAGCACAAGTAAAACAAGTAGGAGAAAAGCCCTACCTTCTCGGAGTTTGTGGCGAGAAACTCCCAGTAATCTGGTAATTGCTCGCACGTGGCAACGACGTGTAGACCAGCTGCCTCTTCTTATTTGAGCGAGCCCGAATGGTCCAGATCGTCGTAGATCTTAGAGAGGCGGACTTTCTCTCTCTAAAGCCAGAGAACAAAACCTTACGCATCTAATTTCTTCTCCCTGCACGTTTTCTCTTGGCCTTTTTATTTTGTTTATTCCCTCCTTTTGCTTTTCTTTCTTTTCCTTTTCTTTCTCATTTCTCTTACTCATCCTCTCGCATTTTCTCTTCGATTTCTCCTTTCTCTTCCTTTTTTCTCCTTCACTCTCCTCCCTTTTGGAAGACGCTAATCGGATGAGACAAGAGGGAAGTTTCTCCCTCTCCGCCCCTTGAGAAGCGAATGTGTGGCTCTCTTTTCCACTCCTTATCCCTTATTTCCAATATTTCACTTTATGACATCATTAACCACATGGCTCAATGGCGAGCCATGGGATAATACCACCCATGGCTCAATGTGACCATTCTTTTGTATAAGTGTAACACCTTTTGAGGTGCCATGGCATCTCCTTAACCTACCACGTGTCATCCAGGCCGCCTCGGCGTGAATTCAGGCCACCTGAATCAGCGAGTGGCGTAGTAGCTAGATTTCGCGAGACGATTTCAACGGAGAAGTCCGTTTCGTCATCTGAGATCTAGACAAATTCTGGATTTTTACCGAAATTACCATTTTATCCTTCCTTAGGAAATATGGATTTTCCGGGGTCTCACACTTTAAGTTTCAAATAAAAACTTAAGGAAAATCACTAAGCTATGCTTGAATAACTTGCCATCGAAATAAAGCATCACATACATATGCAAGCGCAAAGGATGCGGCAAGAGAGCCAATGATGTGCGAGAGCCATGTTAAAGCGCGACCTTGAAGAAATACGAGGGCAATTAAAAAATAAATGTAGAGCAAATTGTTTAACCATTTTCGATAGAAAATAAGAAATTTTGTTAAGAATAAAAAGCTCAACATAGGAAAGGAGAAAATATCTTTCACATGAAAACCAAAGCCTTAGTTCAAAATAACAACAATGCTTAGGGGCTGTGAAGTTGTACTTTTCACTTGCCTGCTAAGGGCTAAATAACAGAGGAGTTATAACAAATGAAAAACTGAACAATTGATCAGACAATATTAATTGGAATTTCTTGTTTTCCTGTTTAAAAAGATCGGCTTTGGGGAGAGATGGATTAAATGGGTAGAGTAGTTTTATGTTATAATGAATGGATCTCCATCCGGTTTTTCTTTAAAGTCCAAAAAGGTTTAAGATAAGGAGATCTCCTCTCTCCTTATTTATTTGTGATTGTGATGGAAGTTTTTAGTTGCCTCTTGAACAAGGCGGAAAGTGGTGGCTACTTGTCTAGGTGGCAGGTAGAGAGCGAGGTGGTGTTGGTTCAGATACTTATTTATTATATGTTGATGATAATATGGTGTTGTTTTTGTAAGGGAGTTGTAAAACCAGATGACTTTTTCTGGATTGGGGTGTTAGGTGGGCAATATCCATTCCCCATTACTTGGGGCTTCTTTCAAATTTGTGGCGGTTGGGAATAGATTCGAGAGAGAAAGCTAGCCATAAAGAAAGATAATTACCCATCACCAATATAGCTCTTTTGAATGCCAGATAAGTGCGAGTAAACTTTAGAGAAGATTTTAAAGAGATTTTTTTGTAGAATGGTGGGCTCTTGTGTAGATACCACACACACACACCTTGTAAAAGGTGGAAAATGGTTTTGTTTGGAGGGAAAGGGAGGAGAATTGAGTGTGAGGTGTCTCTTTATGATGAACAAAGCCTTTTTTGTGCAAGTGAGTTGGCGATGTCTTGGAATCGCGGGAGGCCCACGAGGAGCAAGTCATTAGTCAAAAGTACGAAGAAGATGATGGGGATGGGCGCTTCTATGGGGTGAGTGAAGGTATGTTATGAGTTGGAGCTTTCTCAATAAACTCTCTTTCTCTTGCTCTCTTTCTCTCTCTCACAGTCTGAAGAAGATGATGGGGATGGCACTCCTACGAGGTGAGTGAAGGTAGTATGGGATTCTAGACTCTCTCTTTCTCTCACTCTCTCTTAAGTACGAAGAAGATGGTGAGGATAGCACTCCTATGGGGTGAGTGAAAGGTATGGTATGGGATTCTAGACTTTTCTCTATATATATATATATCACACCCTTTACCTATCAAAAAATAAAATAAAAATGTTGAATTTCCTCCTCCTAACTCCTAACTGCAGAAAAAACCTCTATGATTGGAGGAAGAGGTTGTCGGCCAATTATTCTCCTCCTCACTTCATCAAATTCAATATTAAGACAAGAAAGAAATTTATCTAGATCCTTCGCTATAGCCTTTTCAAACCATTGAAATACTTGGTGATGGTGTCACCTCCCCGACATATCTCACCAAGATTCTCGGTAAATTCAAAACATAGAGATTTGTTCTTGATATTAGAGTACGTCTTGATATTTCCCTATAAAGTTCATTTGCAATTGGATAGAAATTGGAACTTATTATTTGTAAACAATAGGTTTTTCAATAAAACAAAAACAAAAGTTGTGTCCACATGGAACAAAGACAAGGTTTTTTAGTTTATATATTAAAACCCATTTATAGACTTATACATAGTTTGAGAAAAGGGGAGGCTTCGCACGCACAAGAAATGGGCAGCCCGATTTCAGTGCAAATCGATGGATTTGTTCTCCTATGCTTGAATAAACTCGAAACAAATTTGATTTTGCTCCAAATCAATTTTGTTTATGTAAGCTTACATAAAACCCTTAGTTTTTGAGCATTTAAAATCAAAACAGTCCAAAGTCATAAAAACGCAATAAATACAAAACCGTTTGATTTTGAATTCAAATTCTAATAACTAAATGTGCATTTAATCCATAACGGTTTTAATTATTACAATCAATTTTTCATTTAATTCGTAACGTTTCGCATTAATTATTACAATTAATTTTGCATTTAATTCGTAACATTTCAAATTAATTCTTATTCTTAATAGCCTTGTATAATTTTACCTATAAATTCAAATGAGTTCTAAGTTTGAAATATATTTTTTCAAACTCCTTTCTTCTGCAACTTTGAATCTGGATTCTCACTCTTGTTGCTCTATTCGGAAAACATCATACGCTCTGAAGAACTATTGTATCTTAGGGATCTTCTTGTCATATTTTCCTCTCTAGGTACAGTTCTCCTCCCTTTGTTACGATCAGACCTCTCGATTAAGGCGTTGGATCACAGGAAATAAATTCTTAAGGACAGGAACAAAAGCCGGATTTTTGGCTGATTGCTTCGTAGAAAAATGGAGTTTTCATGACTTCGAAAAAATATGCTGCTGAAATAATGGGGAAAAAAATCGGGAGCTCTACCTAAATACAAAACACATATAAATTGTCCCAAGCATCAATATACTTGATAGCATGAGTAAAGCGACCACTTGGGCTATGAACAATACTCATAAAACATATATATCAACTATATCCAATAGTTTCAAGAGTTCAAATTTTACTCTTATACAACACATATATTAAAATTAGAGAATTCTAATACATGTCATACATCATAACCCAAAGCCACAATCCGACTTTCTTCTAAAGCTCAGTCTCTAGGATGAGCCGTCTCCTCGCACACTCCCTGTACCTGTAAAATAATATCCCTCGACAGGGTGAAATTTAATGCTCATTAGTGGAATCGCTCTAGTGGTACTCTCCACCCTAAGTCATATAGTATTAAAATAAACACACATTCAAGAAAGTGCATGATCCTACTTAGATGTCTGGCCGATCATCTCGTGCGAGTCCTCACCAGGCTCCCTCACACTCTCCTAAGCCTCGTGTAGGGGTGTTATGTTCATTTGTGGACAACCCTCCGATGTATACTTATATGGAGTAGTCTCAGGCAGTTGATGTGTTATGGACTACCCTCAGATGTATATCAATTGGGCCGTCTCCGACGATTGATATTTTTAGTATGGACTACCCTCCGATAATTATCATTTTTAGACAACCCTCCGAAACCATTCTTTTTAGACTCACCTCATGCACTCACTCCTATCATCCTAGGGTGCCCTAGTGCATATGGAATGCATGATGTCAATTCCATTACAGTCTATAACACATACAAATATATAATCATGCATATATTCACATAAAAAGTAAATCACACAATCATGTTATGTAATTTCGCATTTCATCACATCAAAATTAGCTCACATGCGAAATTTATTTTGTGAACACTATTCTCAGTGAGCTCGACTCGAAATGTTAACGAGTTGAGTCGAGCAACTCGTAACTTCGACTTGAAAAGCTCGCGGCTTCGAAAATATTTTGTATATAAATTTTAAAGTTTTCTTTTTAAATTTGATATATTTACTTTAGGGGATGTCATAAATAATATATCTTTATTTTTTTATTCTTAAACAATCATACATTTTTATTATTTATTTAGTTATAAATATATTTATTTTAAAAATAATTAATTTTCTTTAAAAGAAAGATGTAAAGAGAATAGGATATTGATACATAAATTATATTAATAAGTTTAGTATTATAAACGTGTGGCCTTGATTCGGGGTGTGACTACGAATCAACCCGCGGAATACTCGTGAATGTTGGGTGACCCGACATTTCTCACGAAAATCGAGGCGAGAATCTCCTTTATGCGGGAGCTCTGCCGGATAAAAATCTGTCCACAGCTATCAATGCTGATAGGAAATATGGATAAAAAACGGCCTCTTGGCCTTACTACAATATTCTTCACAATATATATATCCAACTATATCCAATAGTTTCAAGAGTTCAAATTCTACTCTTATACAACACATATATTAAAATTAGAGAATTCTAATACATGTCAAACATCATAAACCAAAGCCACAATCCGACTTTTCTTCTAAACTCAGCCACTAGGACGAGCCGTCTCCTCGTGCGCTCCCTGTACCTGAAAATATGTTCCCTCGACAGGGTGAGCTAATTCTCAGTAGTGGAATCACCCTAAATGGGCTACTCTCCACCTAAGTGCATATGCAATGCTCCAAAATAAACACACATTCAAGCAAATGCATGATCCTACTTGAATGTCTAAGTGATTATCTCATACCCCGAGTCCTCACCGACTCCCTCACACCTGCCTAAGCCATGTATGAGAAAACTAGTTTCAAACATAGTTATTTGCTTTAATTGTGGTCAACCCTCCGATCTAAGTAGTGGACCGTCTCCGATGTTTTATTTAGTGGACTACCCTCCAATGTATATCAGTGGTAGGCTCAGGCGATTGATATTTTATATATGGACTACCCTCGATATTATCAATTGTCTGAGCTAAAGCGATTGATATTTTACATTTATTAGTCTACCCTCAGCTTGATTCTCTTAGAAATTACACCTCATGCACACTCCTCTCCTATCTCTCTAGGGTGCCCCAATGCATATGAAATGCATTGTGATGCCATTCGATAATTCATATAACACATGTACGAATATCACCATGCATATATTCACATAATTTAAATCCCACCTGAACATGTTATGTAATTTCACCATCAATTACATCAAAAATTAGCTCACGTGGGCTAATGATCAAACAGTAACTTTTCGATTTGAATTACTCGACCAAACATTATTTCACAAAAATTTGATTTCGTGTCACTCATCAAATCATCGGTTCACTTTGTAGACACAGATTTCGGCTTATTCAGGCCTCACTACACATCAAAGCATACATTTACAAATAAATGCAAACCTTGCTTGAATAAGCCGGTGGACGGTGCAGACTGTCCATATGGAGACACAAATTTCCACCTCGGTTCCAAGCTTTGGAACACCGATTAAGCGACATACGGCCTCATTCAACTGAGCATTGTAAATACACTTAAACAAAGTGTAAAACCAAGTAGGAAGAAACCCTGCCTCCTTTGAGTTTGTCAAAACTCCTTAAAACCGGAGCCCACGCGAAGCTCTTATCGCGTAGAGCAACTTTGCTTCTTGGCCCGAAGAGTTCCGACGGTTGGATCGCCCGCAAATCTAGAGAGAAGTTGGATACTCTCTCACTAGAAAAGATAAAAATCTGCTACTCGATCTTTTTCCTTCCTTCTCCCCCACGTTTTCTCCCTTTTACACTTTGAAGATGAGTACTATTCACTTTTTCGTCTTATTATCCAACTTAACAATTTCAATAATGCCTATCATGTCCTCACTCTTGGATTTTTGACATTTGACACTACCTCGGCCTTCCATTTTCATCATCTCTCTACCCATGCACCTTATGTGACATGAGTACATGTTATATGTGACTTTTGTTGAAGGATCCCGACCCGGATTAACCTCATGAACCCGAGGGGACCTCCCGGCACTCCAATGGATATAGAAACTTTTCCTTAAAACAGTCAAATAAAATCCACGGAGCGAACCCCTTTACAATCCTTAACATATCTTTAGAAAATAATGCGGAAGCGAAGTGATAAATTTTCTTTTTTCTTTTCTTTGTTTTCAAACACTTGGGTTTCGAAAGAAAATTGGCCGGAAGTTTCCTCTGTTTTTCGGACTTTCCCAGGGAAGTACAGCTTGATAAAGCATTTAAAAACATAAACTTCAATTTTATACTTCCATATTAGGACTTCGTCCACAACCCAATCAACACAATATACGCCCATATACGTTGTTTACTTCAAATCATCAAACATTCAAACCCTCTTAAATTCCATACATTTTATCAAAACATTTTGGGCTTGGGACTTAAGCGGAGCCGCCTACGATACCTCGTCACGAGGATCAAAGCCCTTAGTTCCTTTTCAACTTTATACATATACATATATGCATAACAAAATATTCAACATGAACAATATGCAAAATTATATATACAATGAAATCACGGTCTTACGTCTCTCAATGGCTCGACTCAACACACAGGAGTGACCTCTTATCATTTGTCTTGGAGTCTGAAAATGTTTTGAAACATATAGAAAGAATGAGCTAAAAGAAGGAACCGTGTGAGTGTGTACATTTTAATTAAAATAACATTTTCAGTATCTACCAAAATAATACATACTTATACAATTAAAATCCATTTATACCTTAAACATTTATGCCTTAAACTTTCTTTCAATAAATACTTATGCATTTAAAATCCATTTATGCTTTAAACATTTGTACCATAAACTTTCTTTCTTTATTTATTTCTTTCTTTCTTTCTTTCTTTCTTTCTTTCTGATGGAACCCAGGGGAATAAACACCGCCGACATGATTAAGTACTGACGGTGAGGGCGGTCACATTCGGTCATAACCACTACGGCTAGCGGAGAAACTCACGCTTTACGCGGAGTTCGATCCGCATAACTTTATCACGTGTAAGGATATTACTCTAGACACCTATTTCCCTCCTCGATTAGTAACCTATAACTTTACCCTCTAAATCCTTAGCTTAAAGTACTTGGCCGTCTCAGTCCATAACAGTCATAGGGGTTTAGGGTAACCATCGAACATTTCTTCAAAATACATTTACAAATACATTTAAATCACTTTACTTTATCATTATTCAAAACACATATGCATTCTTTAAGCATTTTTAAACTTTCATAATACCTTAACATATGCATACATATTTAATACATATAAATATATGCATTGATGCAAGATAAAACAATGCAAGATAAAACATTTCCATATGCCTTAACATTTACATAAAATTTACATTAAACTTTCAGTTTAACATTAAAACCATTCACTTTTAAAGAACTCAATTCTCAAAATATGTTTCACTCACGAGTTCACGCTCAATCCCGCACTTCCCGTCGAATTTCCGTTTCCCGTCCGATAGTCCTTTTCACCTTTTTCAAGAAAACCACAACTATACATTAATCATAACTTCCATTTTAATCCACCATACACCTTCATTTAAAGCCAAATGAACAAATTACCCTTAGCACTAAAAACCCACTCATTTAGGCCAAGCGCGCACCAACAATACTCTATAGACTTTATGACTCAAAAAATTATTCAAACGGTCTTCAAAGTTTATGAAACTCTCAGATCAGTCCTTTATATATCCAATGACATCTCTTTAAATTTTCAATTTAAAATTCCTTCTCTAAAGCCCCCAACCACATAACACAATCTGCACAACATATGACTCAGTTTGGCAGAACAGAATCTGCACATAGCTCCACTTTGAAACATTTTATGGGCACTTTGGGATTAATATTTGCTTGAACTTCCTTCAGATAAATTTTTCCCCTAGAAGTCTATTTTAACCATAAATTTGAATCACTCAAATCGGATCAGAAATGAGAAAGTTATGGTCAAAATACGACAAATGGTCAGGAAACAAGTAGGCATTTTCTGTACCGAGAACCAGACAGTGGCTTACACATGGCCCTACTTTGAGTAAATTTTTGGGCACTTTAGGGTTACAATTTGCACGCACTTCCTTCATATAACTTTTTTACCTAGAAGTCTATTTTACCCATAATTTTGAATCACTCAAATCAGATCTGAAATGAGCAAGTTATGATCAAAATACGAAACTGGTCAGGAAACAGGAGAAAACAGAGCATTTCCTGTACCAGAGCAGTTATGAATTTTTGGGCCTTCCTTTTTGCCACTTTTTGCTGCCAATTAACGTCGTAAACACATGGTCGCTCTTATCGAATTTACATGGAATTAAATAAAAACAGCTCACAACAATTGAAATGAGTGTTATGGAACTTCAAACCTCAAAACCTAAGGTAAAACTTCAGAACCCTACCTAAGGTCACCAATTCTTTATAAAACCACATGCTTTGATGATTAGTATTCTTTATAATAGTGGGAAAACTCTCATAATCCCGACAAACATCTAGGGTTTAGGTGATCTCTTCAAACCTAGACCAAGGGCTATCAATTCTCCATGGAAATTCACACTAAAGCCTGAACATCAAAAGACATTTGATTCGAAGACAAACATACCTTAATCTTTGGACTATACTCTCCTTCTTCTTTCTTCTCTTATCTTTAGCTCTCCTCTTCCAAAACCAGTGGAGCCTAGCCATGAATAATCAAGTTTGGCTCCTTATTTTCCATTTTAATATTTTAACATTTCCTTTGTACCAATAGCCCTCGACTCTTTAATATTGAGAATTGCTTTTGGGAAATTAGTATGGCCCATCTCTAAGTTGATTTTCAAATTTTCATATCCTTTTGTGTGACCATTATACCCTTATGCCTTACCACCCTCTCGGGTTTCATAAATTATAATTTCCTATTTTAATCTCCAAAATACTCTTATGTGACATTTAGTGCTCTTATACGCCTCACGTTATCGTATCTTTGTCTGACCTACCAAAGGGATGGGGTGTTACATTTGTCACATCTGATTTTGTTTTCCGGCACCTGATACTCGATGCCTCGAAAAACGTGTCATTTTTGACTATCTCGAATTGACAGTCGGCCGTGAAATTTAAATTTGTGATCTGATTCCGTGTGAAATCAGTTTGTCATCCAGGATCTAGAGAATAAATTTCATATTTTTAACCAAAATTCTGATTTATGTAGTAGAAAGTGTTTCTTTTCGAAATTGGAATTTCTCGGGTCATACAAAACGTGATAAATAAATAAATAAATAAATATATATATATATATATATATATATATATATATATATATATATTCCACACACCGATTCTCCTAAAGTTGGATATATAATTGACACACCCCCACCCCCTACTAGCGGCAGGTGTCTGAAGCCTCCTGAAATCCCGGTCGTTACCTCTAACGACTAGGAACTCCTGTGAAGCGAAGCCGTATTGCTTGCTTAAACCTCGTATAAAAATTTTTCTTTCTTTTTCCAACTTAGGATTATGTAAAATCTTGGCAGTGGTAAAACCTCACCAGCATGACGACTGCGTATAGGACAATTCCAAATCCTGTATACACAACTTACATATTTCCAAATATGGCAACCAACACCAAAACATTTTCACAACTACACTATGTACATACATATGCTCCATTATATAAATTCAAAGTGTTTCCTTACAAAATGTTATTAATTCTGACACTGCGCACAAATGTCAGGAGAATCCTAATATGCTCCAGCGTCCGGTATGCCTGTACCTGGAAAATAGTTTTTAAAATATAAAATAATGAGCTAAACGAGCTCAATGAGTGTATGTTTTATAAAATGTTTCCTTTTTCTGAAAATATCTCAAAACTATAAAACTCTCTTTTCTGAGATATTTTTCAGGAAGTCTTCTTTGACTTACTTTAAAGTTCCAAACTTTGCATTGCTTGCTTGCTTTTAAAAGTTTATAAAACTTTTAATACTTGCTTGCTTGCTTTGCTTTGCTTTTCTTTAAAAGTTTATAAAACTTTTCTCAATTCTCTTGCTTGCTTGCTTTACCTTGTTTGCTTTAAAAGTTTATAAAAACTTTTTATAAACCTCTTGCTTTAAAAATGTATAAAACATTTCTCAAATCTCTTGCTTTAAAAAGTTTCTCAAAACCTTTCACAAACCTATTGCTTTAAAATTTTCTCAAAACTTTTATAAACAGAGCACAGGCTCAGCGTTTTTAAATCACCACGGAGCCGGGCTCAACGTCGTTTAAAATCACCATGGGAGAAGCAGGCTCAACCGATCGTTTTGAAATATAGCGGGGGCTGTGCTCAGCAGTTTACTTTTAAATCTCTACGAGCACAGGCGACCCCGTGCCAATGGTTGATTTTTCAAAACTATATGATCATGCTTATAAAACATCAACCACTAGAGGCCTATACTTGCTTGTTGTACCCTAGTGAACACGGGGCACGGGCATCGGCCAGAGTGCGGTGGGGACCTGTGTCCATCACCTTTTCAGAGTGGAATATGGTGGAATTGACCTTGTGTAGCATGCCATAATTTAGCTAGCAGCGTTAACCTATATACTCACATGCGTGCCGCGATCTCCTTTAAATGAGATGATGCGCGGCCTAAGTTTGTCGACAGGCAAAACTAAAATGCGCATGATATCCTACTTTATTTATTTTGCAATGGAATACCTTTGTGGTATGTTTGCTGAGAACGGGATTTTAGTTAGGCTATGTTTTCCGCAATATTCTTTTGCTTGCTTGCTCTTTGAAAAATGGTTTACAATTCAAAACCATTTGCTTACTTTTCAATTATGGTTTAAATCAAAACCATTTGCTTACTTGCTTGCTTGCTTGAAAAATGGTTTAATAATTCAAAACCATTTGCTTATTTGTTTTTTGAAATATGGTTTTACAATTTAAAACCATTGCTTGCTTTTCAAATATGGTTGAATAAATCAAAACCATTATTTATTTGCTTTTCACATATGGTTTAAAATCAAAACGATTAAATACCAGTGTAAAACAATTTATAATAATAATACACTAGTATTTGGAAAAATTAGGTTTAGAACACTCACCTTTTCTGCTTACTAAAATTTGAGCACGATTCCACAATTTTCCCGTGTAACGCCCCGTCCCGAGAGAGTGTACAGTACATGATACTGTAGGGGCGTATACGAGCACTAAGTGTTACATTGTAATATCTTGTAGATGAAATTAGGAAATTATAAAACGAGGGCCGGAATTTATAGCTATTAAAGCCAAGGGTAAATATGTAATTTGCAGCTTGAGGAACTAGTGGTCATAAAAGGAAAAAGACTAGGGGTTAATATATGAAATGTTTAAAGGAAATGTAAATAGAAGAAGTTGCTATAGGATTCAAGGCAATTAGAAAGTTGGAATAGAAATAGAAGAGAAATGGGGACCAAGATGCAATTAGAGAGAAAATCAGCAAATGAGTTTTGGAAGGCCAAGCAAGGCCTTAGCAAAACATGGGATTTAAAGACCAAAATTGGTCTCATTTTGGGAGGGGAGAGCAAAGCGTGAAAGGGGAAAAGAAGAGAAGAGGAACAGGAAGAAAGAAGAAGAAGAAGAGAAGGAGGAGAGATCCAAGCCAAGGTATGAAACTAACCTTGATTATGGGTTCTATGAGAGATTTGGCATGGATTTTTGGGTTTGTATGATGATTATCTTATCTCTAAATCTAGGGTTTTTATAGAATGGTATCCTAAACTTAGATTTCTTGAAATTAAGGTTGGTTAAACCCACAAGGAACAAGATAATTATGGAATCCTCCCTTTGTTATTTGGATTCATGGTTAAATGGAGGAAGTGAGTTAGGGTTTAGAACAAACCCTAACAAATCTTTGTGTATGGGTTATAACCCATATTTGAGTTGTTTGGAAATAATTCAGGAAAAGTTTTTGAAGATACACATGTAATGAAAGATGAATTGTGTAAAATAGAGATGTCAAGATGAAAATGAAATGGTTTTGAAGTGTATATGGATTATAGAGTTGAATTGGATGGGAAAATATGGAAAAAAAATGCAGAAAAGCCCACATTACGAGGTCATTTTTGGGCGGTAGTGCCGGTACAGAGAATGCCCTGTTTTCTGTTTCGACCAATTTTTCGTATTTTTGACCATAACTTGCTCATTTCAGATCCGATTTGAGTGATTATTTTCTGGTTAAAATGAACTTCTGAAGGCTACTATCTGAAGGAAGTTTATGCAAATTGTAACCTGAGTGCCAGAAAAGCCCATTCAAAGAGTGGAGCTATGTGCGAATTCTGTTCTGCCAAGTTAGATCATTTAGATGTAATAACTTGTGTTGTGTGGTTGAGAGACTTACTAGAAAGAATTTTAAATTGAAAATTTAAAGAATGATGTGAGCTAGCAGAGACTGATCTGGAAGGGATTTCATAATTACAGACCTTTTAGTAATTTTTGAAGTCAAGTCTATAGAGTATTGTTAAGAAAAATATTGGCCAAAAAATAATGGGGTTTTAATTAACTTAAGTAATTTGTTCATTTGACTTTAAAATGAGCTGTATGGTAGACCGTGGAGATTATGACAATGTATGGTTGTGATTTTTTTTTTTTTTTTTTTTTTTTTTCTTGAGTGGGCTTGCTCGAAGGCGAGCTCTGAGTCGACGAGCTGCGAACAGCGATGGCTAACAGTGGCATATTATTTTGGTATTTTAAAAGTGAATGTTTAATGTTGAAGCACAGATTTAATAATGTTTATGTAAATGCTAGGCATATGTGGAAAATGTTTTTATCTTTGCATCAACCTCTGTATATGTATGCAAATATGTATGCATATGTTAGGTATTATGAAAGTTTAAAAATGTGTAAAGAATGCATATGTGTTTTAATAGCAAATAAATAATTTAATGGATTTATAAATGTATTTTGAAGAAATGTTTTCTTGATAATTTACCTAAACTATAACTGTTATGACAGTAAGCGTGTGAGATTTAGAAGGAAAACAAGATATAGGTGCAACGAAAGGGGAAATAGTAAATAATAATCCTTACACGTAAAACATATGACTGAACCTATGCGCCGTGGTTTCTCACTGGCACGTGTGCTGGCAGAATGTGTTGTCCTGCGTCGTCTTCCAGCTGACCGGTGTGTTATTGGGATCTATCGAAGAAATAAAGAAAGTTTGAGGCATAAATTGATTTGAAATGTATAAGTATTATTATAAAGAAAGAAAGAAAGTTTGAGGCATAAATGTCTAAGGCATAAATGGATTTTTAAATGTATAAGTATGTGTTACTTTGATATATACTGAAAATGTTATCTTAAGGCATAAATGGATTTTTAAATGTATAAGTATGTATTACTTTGATATATACTGAAAATGTTATCTTAATGAAAATGTACACTCCACTTTGGGCTCCTTTAGCTCATTCTTTCCGTATGTTTCAAAAACATTTCGGGACCCCAGGCTTGAATGCGGCGTGCAAATACCTCCTATGCGGTGAGTTGGCTCATCAACGATGCATGTGAACTGTATTGTATAAATAGTTTGCATATTTTATATGTCGAATACTTTGTCATGTATATATGCATATATGGATATATTTTGAAAAGGCACTACTTAGGCGGTCGGCTTAAATTAAGACTCAAGCCCGATCTTTTAAAACAATGCATGGAATTAAAGGAAGTTGGAATGTTTTGATGATTTGAAAATGAATAAATGTTGTGTGCTGCTGTGTGTTTGATTGGAGTTGTGAACGAGGAGTGTCAGCGGAAGTTGGAGTTGAGTTGAAGATTAGAAGTGTTTTTAAATGTTTTCGAGGTTTGTAAATTCAGGAAAGCTCCCGAAAAAAGCAAGAGAGGAAACTACAGCCAGCCCCACGAAAAAATCCCAGTGTTGAAAAAAGAAAATTTATCACTTTGAAAAAGCTCGCATTAACCTACAAAAAGATATATGTTAAATGTAAGGAAGGTGCATCTCCATGAATTTTGTTGATGGTTTGGGAAAGTTTCTATATCCATTGAGTATCTTGAGAAATCCTCGAGAATTCATGAACTATCGAATTAGAAGATCCCTTCAACGACTAACTCGATTGAAAGATTGCAGAGATGCTTCCCATTTGGATTCAGACCCTAGGTCTGGGTTCGAATCTCTGGGGAGGCGAAAGGAACTCAGTGGGAATGAGGATATCCTATGAGTGAGCTTCCACCTGAAGGGTACCCATGAGGTGGTCACGAAGGGTGGGGGTCTCACATCCCGCCTTTATTTTTAGCCTACACATTTGATGTATTAGAACACATACGTCAGCACAACCAACCAAATACTATTCACTATTCACTATACACTATGCATACGTATTTATACGTATTCATACATATTTACTATTTTATACGTATTCATACATATTCACTATTTCACATGGAAATCCGTGAAATCAGGTGATTCAGTGCCCACATGTGGCTCTCGTCGTAGGTAACTTGCTCTTGGTCAGAAAAATCTTTGACCATTAGAATGCGTAAATCTGAAAAACCAAAATTGGGGATTTTCCAATTTTACCTTAATTCTCGGTGAAATCCGTGTTTTGTTTCTGCGTAGCCCTTGTCGCGTATTAGAGCAATTTTACTAGTTTAAACCAATTCGGTCGGATTTAGTAAATGCGAGAAAGAAGATTTCACATGTCCCTTTTCTTCCATTCGATTCGTTTCAGCCCGAAACAATTTATTTTTGTCCGGTTCAATTTCATTTATCCTAATTGAATATTCTTTAAATATTTGCCATTTTTCGGAATTTTTCAAAAATCCCGTTTTTAGGTTTCACTCTACACCCATCGCCTAGAAATTCATAAAATATTCCGATTGTCTCGGAATTCAACGAAACTTTTCTAGGTCACTAGATTTCGCGAGACGAACTTAACGGCGCAGTCCGTTTCGTCATCCGAGATCTAGAGAATTTTCGAGACTTCCCTGAACTATTTTGGCAAATTTATTAATATTATTATCTTTTGAAATTCCATAATTTGTACTTTCACCCCCTCCACTTTCCTTAATTGCAAAAGTGCCACAATTCTTTGAAAACTTTACAATTTTATCATAATAACAACTTCGAGAATACTCTGATAGCACTAAAAGTCTTTTGGTGTTCATACGACCTCCAGTTCTCATTCATGAACCTGTAATAATTAGAGGTGCTAATGAAGCGAGACAATTCGCGAACTGCACCGGACTCGGCTCGATCAAAACTTCAGTTAAAACTTCGACCGAAAGGTAAGCGGTATTTCGAGCTTCGACTCGAAATGTTAACGAGTCGAGTCGAAGCTCGGCTCGAGTAAGCTCGACTCGAGCTCGAGCTCGACTCGAAATGTTAACGACTCGACTCAAGCTCAGTTGAACTCGAACTCGACTCGCATCATTAGCACCCTTACTCATAATCCATATAATTAAAATATGAAAAATTTTAATAACCGATATTTTTGTAAACATATCCACCGATATTTTATCGATATTTCCGCTATTTCCGATATTCCTGTAAAATTCAATTACCGATATATCCGTATTTAATCAGACATTTTGATCCCGCTGGCGACAAAAGGTTATACACACCTCGCCCTCGACACGGTTCTTAGATCACTCGATCGCTATTGTTTAATAAGTACGCTATCGGGTTACACCGCCGCTTCCACACCACTGGCCGCCGCTACTACTACTCCACACGGCGGCCATTGCTCTTAGCACCAAGATACCGCTTCATCGACATCTTTGTCATTGCCGCCCATCATCCTCAGCCAGTACCGCCATCTACATCATTTTATCTGCATGTTGGATTGCTATTTAATATTAACTTAGGGAATTTATTTGCACCACTTTTATCATGGAAACAAATGCTCCACAAATTTCCCCGCTAGTCACGACATACGTAGTTTCGCCATCGCATTACTCCCGAGATCGGTCGCAACTCCACCAATCACTCACATCATTATGGAGAAGATACAAACCCAAAGAAATAAAAGGTGCTGCCAGTGCTGGCAGATGTTGACTAAGGCAAACCTGGTCCAAACCGACACAAAAAGGTACAAACATAAATCTCAAAACTCAAAGGGAACAAACCTAAAATTTCTAACCTCACAAGCTTTCAAAAGAGAGGTACTGCTTTATCTGCGGCAACCATGCCATCATGCACCACAGTGCAGAAAGAGAGTAAAAACTGGAAACAGTGGAAATCCTCCTAAAGCCAACTTGGTCGAAGGAGATGACATAATAGTTGTTGTTATCTCACAAGCTAATATGATGACCAATTCCAAGAATTGGGTGGTAGACTCTGGTGCAACATGTGACGCCCCAATTCCAGGGGGTCCGTTGACTACCCGTCAACCCGCGAAATACTCGTGGATGTCGGGTAACCTACCCGACACTCACGAAAATCGGGCAGAGTCTCCTTTGTACGGAGAGCTCTACCCAGATACATCACCTGTCCCAACATCAATCACATGATACACATATGAATAAAAACAGCCTCTTGAGCCCATAAACCAATACTCATCAATATACCAATTTATCACTATAGTTATGTAAGAGTTAATCAATTACTCTATACAACATATATCAAACTTATAGAGTTCTAATACATGTTTAAAATCATCAGTTACAACCCGGTTTCTTCACAACCTCGCCGCAGATGAGCCTCCCTCGCGCTCCCGTACCAAAAATACGTCTCTCGACAGGTGAGCTAATGCTCAAGACTAGAATCAACCCTAAACGGGCTACTCTCACCCATGCATATGCAATGCTCCAAAGTAAACACACATCCAGCAAACGCACGATCCTACTAATGTCTAATCCATCATCTCATGCCCCGAGTCCTCACCAACTCCTCACACCCACGCTCAAGCCAATGACGAGCAAACATTACTTTCAACAGCTATTTGTTATCATTCGCTGACTACCCTCCGACATAAATAGCGGATCAGGTCTCCATGTTATATTTAGTGGACTGTTCGATGTATATCAATCAATGCCTAACGATTGATATTTTATATAAGGACCACTCCGATATTAATAGTTGGCTATTATTTAGTCAACCAAACTATTCTCTCTGATAATTACCATGCACTCACTCCTATTATTCCCAGATACCCCTGCATATGGAATGGCGATGCCAACTCCTTTTCTTCTTTTCTTTTCTTTTTTTTCTTTTCTTAAATGTCAAAATGTGGTAATCTTCCTCTCTCTCCTCTCTCTCTCTCTCTCCTCTTCTATGCAACACATGCAAATATATAATCATGCATATATTCACATAATTTAAATCATTATCAAAACATGCGTCATGTAATTTCACCATCAATTACATCAAAATTAGGGCCACGCGGCTCACGATCAAACACGAGCAACTCGACGAATTACTCAACTAAACACAATATTTCACAAAAATTTGTTTTGTGAACACTATTCTCGGGAATAGTGAAACCCCGCATCCATTCCCAACAAATCACTCAATCACTGACATTCACTTAGTGAACCCGAATTTCCCGCCATTTCGCCTCATACACATCAGCACATGTATTAACATTACAATGCACAAATTAGCAACCCGTGACAGCCTCGACAGCCACGCATCATTCACATGGGTTTCTGTACTTCTACTCGATTCCAAGCTTTGGAACCGATCAAACGACCCTCACGGCCTCATTCAACTCAAACATTGTAAACACACTTAAACAAAGTGTAAAACCCAAGTAGGAAGAAATTTCTACCTCACGGAGTTTTAAAACCTCAAAATCGGAGCCCACGCTGTAGGTCTCACAGAGCAAATTTTCTCGCTCCGAAGATCTCCTCCGCCACGGATTCCTACAATCTAGAGAAGGTGAACGCTCTCTCAATTAAAAACCAAAGTCAAACCCATGTCATTTTTCTCCTCCATCACGTTTTCTTTCTCTTTCAAATGTAGGAGACCTACACTATTTTGTCTTTTCTAACTTAAAACAATTCCAAAATGACATTTATGTCCTTTCCCGCCACACTGACACTATCTCATGTCCATTTTCTTACCATTTACCATGCCACTTATGGCACATGAGTACGTGTTATATGTGACTTTTGTCACATCGAATATCATTTTACGGCACCCGAAACGTGATGCCTCGAAAAACATGTAAATTCCGACTATCTCGGAATTCGACGATATTCAACGTGCTAGCAAGATTTCACGAGACGATTCTAACGATGCAATCCATTTTATCATCCGAGATATAGAGAATAAATTTTGGATTTTTAACCGAAATTACAATTTCATAATCGAAATTACGATTTTTTCCCTTTTTCCATAAATTGGAATTTCTCGGGTCTTACACAACAAGGCATATTTGTGCAAATAAAGATGCTTTTACCTCCTACACTCCGGTAGGGGATGATGAAAAGGTTTGCTCAATTGGTGACTCACATTGCTCAAGTCCCGGGAAAGGCAAGTCATGTCAAGTCGCTTTGGGAAAAACTCGCCTTGGTATCGTGTCGCATGTTCCAATATATAAATTTAGCTTCAAGTATTCTATTAGGAAAGGTGGGGTTAAAGTGTCATTTGAATCGACAAGATTATAAATGACAAAAAGATAGCATTCGTAGAAAAGGGTTTTGTAATCGTGGGCTCTTGTGCTTAGTATCTCATGAATGAGAATGCTTCTTCTTCTGCTTACTTTGATTCGTATGATATATGGCATGCTAGATTAGGACATGTGAGTAGTGGATATATTAAGAAAATGCAAACTCTAGGCCTAATCAATAATATTGATTATTTGAAGCAAGTAAGTGTAAATATATTACTTAACTTCTAAGCTAACTAAAAGAAATGTAGCTACATTGACTAGAGAAACAAAGTTATTAGAACTTATTCATTATGATCTAGGAGATTTAAAACAAACCATGACTAGGGGAGGTAAGAAATTCTATGTAACCTTTATTGATGATTATTCTAGGTTTGGTAGAATTTACTTACTTAGAAATAAGGATGAAGCATTTGACATGTTCTTAAGCTATAAAGCTAAAGTAGAAAATCAACTTGATAGAAAAATCAAAAGGATTAGATGCGATAGAGGCGAATACATCCCTTTTAAATGATTGTGTGAAAGAAGAGTAATTCATGAAGTGACTCCTCCTTATTCACCCGAGTCAAATGGAGTTGCTGAAAGGAAAAATAGGACTCTTAAAGAAATGATGAATTCTCTACTTGTTAGTGCTTCAGCACCTAACAATCTGTGGGGTGAAGCCATACTCTCTGCATGTCATCTACAAAATAGAATTCCATACAAGAAAACTGGTAAAACACCCTATGAGTTATGGAAAGGTCATGAACCTAACCTTAAATATTTAAAAGTGTGGGGGTGTCTTGCCAAGGTTATGTTACTTGATCCTAAAAAGAGGAAAATAGGATCAAAGACTTCTGATTGCATGTTTATTGGGTATGCTAGTAATAATGCAGCTTATATATTTCTAGTTTTGAAAAGTGATGTTCCAGAAATCAAAACTATTATTGAGACAAAAAATGCCGAATTTTTGAACAAGTACTCCCCACTTTAGAACAAATTTCTCATACACCACAATTGTGGATGCTGAAAAAATCATATGATGAGGCATGTTCCCACTTGTGTGGATGATATGGAAGGCTCTCATGATGAAGGTTGAGAAGGAGCGAAGAAAAGGAGTTTCCTTTGGAGATGATTTTTATACTTACTTAATTGAAAATGAACCGTCATCTTATTTTGAAGCGATTTCTTCCCCTGGCGCATTACTTTGGAAAGAAGCCATTAAAATTGAGCTTGACTCTATTTTAAAGAATAAAACATGGGAGTTAGTCGATTTACCTTCAAGAGCAAAACCCATTGGTTACAAGTGGATTTTCAAAAGAAAATACTTTCCAGATGGTTCCATTGAAAAATACAAAGCTAGGTTAGTAATAGGGTTTCACAAAAGCAAATATTGATTATTTTGATACACATTTGCTCTGTTACTAGGATCTCTTCATTCGTATTTTAATTGTTTTGGCTTCAATTCATAAATTTTTATCAAAAATCAAATGGATGTTAAAGCGGCCTTTTGAAATGGGGACTTGGATGAAGAAATTTACATGTTACAACTGAAATTTGTATTACGGAAAGAACATAAAGAGTTTGCAAATTAAACAAGTCTCTATATGGTTTAAAACAAGCACCTAAACAGTGGAATGATAAATTTGATAATGCTTTGTTGAAAAACGGGTTTTTATCATTTGAAGTGGATAAATGTGTATACCTGAAGTGTATAGAAAGAATGTGTAATCATTGCATTTCATGTAGATGATATATGTTGATCTTGGCACTAACTGAGTATGGTACATAGTACCAAGAGATTTCTAGCTTCACAGTTTGACATGAAAGATATGGGCGAAGCTAAGGTCATTTTGGGTTTGAAAATCATAAGGATGGGTGATAGTATAATACTATCACAAGAACATTATGTTGAGAAAATACTGAGGGTTCGGTCATTCGATGCAAACACAGTGAGTACCCTATATGATGAAAACACTCATTTAATGAAAAATAGAGGTGATCACGTAGATTGACTGAGTATGCACGATTTTTGGGAGTCGATGCATTTAATGAATTTCTAGGCGACATAGCATATGCAGTGTGTAGATTAAGTAGACATACACATAATCCCAATAATGATCATTGGAGTGCATTAGCTAGACTAATGAAATACTTAAGGGGTACCATGAACAATGGTATCCTATATAGTGGATTTCGTGTTGAAGGATACGAGCTTGTCTTCTTGGATCTTTGATTCAGATGAGATAAAATCCACGAGTTATGTCTTTTACTTTGGGAGGTGGTGTTGTAGCTTGGAAATCATCTAAACAAACTCTCATTGCTTCTTCTACCATGGAATCAGAGTTTATAGCTCTTGAATCTGTAGGTAAAGAAGCTGAGTGGTTAAAGAACTTACTATCAGGAATTCCTTTGGGAATGCAGCCAACACCTTCGGTGTCTATAGTGTGATTGCCAGCGAAAATATCGGTGCAAGAATAAAGCGTTTAATGGGAAAAACAGACATATTCGTCTAAGACATGAGGTGGCTAGCTGTTGAAGTGATCATTTCCATTGATTATGTAAAGTCAAAAGTGAGACTGGCGATCCTCGAAGCTAAGTCTTTGGGAAGAAAATTAATTTGGAAACATCAGAATGGAATGGGACTTAAGCCAATATGAGATTAACGAGTAATGGAAACTCAGCCTTTGTGATTGGAGATCCCATGAAGAAGGTTCATATGGATGTAACAGTCACTTGTTAATCACACTAGCACCAACAAAATGAGATCCCTTTCTATGGTGTGTGATTATGGTGCTAAGAATGCATAATTTGAGAGGTTGATTAATATTCTTGTGAGTTCATATCCTTATAGGTGGTACATATAAATGCAGTATGCATTTGATGAAATCACCTATATGAGTGTGGAGTGGGGCGCTCTACCATGGGTGGTATGGCAAGATTTCTGGCGCTTATGAATTAATCAAGAACGCATGGCCCCTGTCCAACGCTTCGCGACATTGAGCAGCCGAGAATGCGTGATGTGTGGTGCTGATGATAAGGTCTCTAATTTACGATTAAAAGTACTCTGGTTCATAGAAGCTATAAGCTTCACCAAAACTCTGTAAGTTAAACCTTATTCATCTATGTTTGGTTCATAGTTCATTGAACACCAAACTTAAGGCATTAACATCTTCTTCCATATTCCAAACAATATGTTTTAAATACAAAAGTTTTTTCTTTCTTTTGAAAAATGTGAGTTGTTGTAAACAATAGGTTTTTTCAATAAAAACAAAAACAAAAAGTTGTGTCCCACATGGAACAAAGACAAGGTTTTTCTTTAGTTTATATATTAAAACCCATTTATGGACTTATACATGGATTGAGAAAAAGGGAGGCCTTGCGCGCTGAGAAATGGGCGAAGCCGATTTAGTGCAAATCGATAGTTGTCCTCTACGTGCGTGAATAAACTCGAAACAAATTTGATTTTGCTCCAAATAAATTTTGTTTTTGTAAGCTTACATAAAACCCTTAGTTTTGGAGTATTTAAAATCAAAACAGTCCAAAGTCATAAAAACGCAGTAAATATAAAACCGTTTGATTTTGAATTCAAATTCTAATAACTAAATGTGCATTTCATCCATAACGGTTTTAATTATTACAATTAATTTTTCATTTAATTCGTAACACTTCACATTAATTATTACAATTAATTTTGCATTTAATTCCTAATGTTTCAAATTAATTCTTATTCTTAATGGCCAACGACCATGATTTTACCTATAAATTGAAATGAGTTCTAAGTTTGATATGTCTTTGTCTCTGATAGAGAAGTCACATATGTTGGGTGAATCCAATCCTAAATTTTCAAAAACGCTGATGGAAAATGGGGATAACAGTTGTCATGGAATTAGTAAGGATGTTGTGCCTAGTGTTAAAAATGCAGATTATGCCATGAAGAACTCTATCATTCATTCTCCTACACCAGAATCATCCCAAGTTGATGCTAACAACATCAACTGTTTCAGCCTCAACATCAACAGTAGGCATGTTCTCCTTTGGGTCTCCTTCCAACAACGCTAATCAAAACAATTCTTCAAATCAAAGTGTCTCCAAACTTCCGTCCAATCTTTCAAGCTATGATAAATGCTTCCCTCCCACCACCAATGCTGAAATAGTGTTTTGCCACTAGCGTGCATTGTTTCCAACAGACTATGAAATTGAGAAATTAAGAAATGTTGATACAGTTATGGATGGCTTTTTTCATTAAGTTGATTTCTCTTTTTTCGATTCTAGATTTTTTCATTATTTAGAAATAAACACTAAAATACATTTTTATTCATCTATATTTAATAATATATCGAACTTTAAATTAATTAAATATACCTCAAAATTACTTAAAATTTATGTCCCATAACATTACTAATTTTATCTGCCAAATCAATACCTTCATTCAACATCTTTAGAGTCTATTTTCTAAATATAAAATGTTTATTTATGAAAATATTATTAGCCTATTCTTTTTCTTGCCTTTGTATTTCAAAACAAATTATGGAAAAAGAAAGAAGAATGTAGTAATATAATTTGAAAATAAAATAAATTGAATTTCTATTATTTCATCACGTTTGGTATGAAAAGAGGTGAAATAAAAAATTATTTTTATGATAGTTAATAGTGATGGAAAAGAAATAATTTGTTTTATTATCTATCGAGGATATATGCGATTTTAAAAATATATTAAAATAAATAAGAAATATATATATATATATATATATATATATATATATATATATATATATATATATATATATATATATATATATATTGAAGTAATTTTGATAAGTATATTTCATTATAATATTTATTAGTTTTAGAGATTATTTGAAATTCCTTAATTGTATTTATATTTATCCATTAAAATTAAAATTGTTTCTATTGAATCATAATTTTCATACTTTAGATAAAAAGAACAAATTATTTCTATGATTTATGTGAAATATTTTATTTAAGATTCAATTTTAAAATTCCATAGTTGTAATGAGAATATTTTTGATATTGGTCTTAATTTATTATTAAAAAATTATATTAACTTAACATGAAGCTTTAATAACAAACCAAAATTTATTTTAATAATAAATTTAATATTAAGCTCTATAAACTATTATTATCATTAATAAGCTTAAGAAATAGAAAAACACATAAATTTATCATTTATTTATATAATATTTCAATGAAATTTTTAAAATATAAATAATAAGAAACTTACAAAAATTTCTCTCCCTTTTCCCCCTTTTTTTTTCTTCCTCTTTCACATTTTAGGGTTTTTTATATTCCCTCAATATATATATATATATATATATATATATATAGAGAGAGAGAAGTAAAGCTTGTCATCATCGAACCTTGATCCCTTTTCTCCTTGATGTTCTTCATTTTAAACTTTGAATGCTCTTCAATTGAACTAGATATGTAGACTGAAAAAATATTATTATTTTAGAAAATCACTAAATATTACAAATTATTTGTCGTATAATAGTAATAAGAATTATTGTGATCAATTAAAAGAAGATTAAAAAAATGTTAAATTCGAGTTTGTTTTTTACTTCCAAGGCTTTTTAAAATAAATAAATATTTATAATATTTATATATTATATATTTAATAAGCGTTCGAGTCGAGGATAAGATGGGTGGGATATACTGCTGTCATACCCTTCCCCATCCTCGAATCTAAAAACTCAAACCGATTATCGAATATTTAGTGAGTCTAAGAATTTTTTCTCTATATCCTCCTTCATTCGAATCGAGCATCGGATTCAAAATTGCCATCCATACCCAAAACCGTGTGGCCCTACAACAATGCTACAAATCAACAAATAACAATAAGACCCATTTATTAGGCAAGAGTTATTTTATTTTTATTTTGTCATGAGGTGTCTTGGCGGTGCATTGCACACCACGGGCATTTAAGCCATATCACCACCCAAAATAACTCTTATTCGGTCGGGATAGACCACAAGGGAGATAAAACTCTATCCCACGTAACAATTGTATTCCCAAGACCGAACTTGAGACCTTTGGTTTTATAGGAGACCTGACCATCTCACCTACATGTTCGATGGTATTAGGCAAGAGTTGTTAAACAACATAGATTTTAAGTTTAATTATCAAGTCTTATTTTTTGGGGTGTACTATGGTACTACAACTTGCCCAAATGATATTTATAAGCAATATTTCATTCCAATTCCCCAACAGCAAAAAAAAAAAAAAGGAGAAATTGATTCCTTCCTCAGTAATGTCATAATCTAATAAAGAAAAAGGAAGAGATTTGATTCATCAAAAAAGGTTAAATGATAAAACAAAAATTCTAAAAAAATTAAAAAAAAGAGAAATTTTCAGTTTTTCCCGATTCTCGGCTTGATGCATTGCTAAATAATTGGTGTTTTAGAAATCGGATCGAATCGGCCAATCCGATCGAACCATCGATAAATGATCTTTTCGATCCTGATTTAATTCAATTCGATCACAATTCTACCATTGGTTTGGTTCTTAAACCATGAACCGATAATTTTTCAGTCTAATCACCTATCTAGTTTTTAAAACATTGATTGAAATAAAAATAAAGAAAGCTAAAAACTTCCCCCATTTCACGGATTAGTGTCGAAACTTAGGTGACATTTGATTTTTGACTTTTTAGCTTTTATCATGTTTGTTTTTAAAATTTTTTATGACTTATTACTGAAATTTTAAAACTATTTGTTGAACAAAAGTCAAAATATTTGATTTTGACTTTTATTAATGCTTTTAATATTTTTTTCCTATTAAGAAAAGCATATAATATATATAAAAAAATCATATTCTTTCATCTTAATTAAATAAAAAAAATTAAATTTTTATTTAAAAATTTATCTTTAAATGATTACGGATAAAAATTAAAAAGTTGATTTTTAGAAAAAACAAAGTAACAAAAACAAGTACGACACCTTAGACCCTTGCTAAAACATACTATGTTTATAGCACTATAGTTCGACTCAAGTAAAATCCCCGGTCAAATGCGATTCAGAAAATCAAGAAGCACAATGACCTTCTCTAGCACAGAAATGGCACAAAAATTTTATGCAGCACAATTAACCATAGAGTACGAGTAGGGGTGTAATCGAGTTGAGTCGATATAAAACCAAGCTCGAACTCGATTCGATTAAAATCCTCAAAGCTCAAACTCGACTCAAACTAGATCATGTTTTTTTTTCAAATGTTGGCTTCGACTCGTAAAATAGTCAAAAATTTTCGAACTTCGATCAGCTTGAATCCATTAAAAAATCAATAAATAATTATATTCGAAATCGATTTGATTAAAAAACTCGAAACTCAAACTCGATTGAACTTTTTTTTAGAAGTTCGAAACTTGACTCGTAAAATAAGTCGAACTACTCGAACACAACTTCGATAAAACTAAAGTAATTAAAAAAATAATAAATAATTATATTCAAACTGCGTGCCCCGATCCGGGGGTCGGATTTGACTACCAGATCAACGTAGAATAAGTGGATGTCGGTTGCAGAGCGCCACTTCAGAAAATTGGCGAGTCTCCTTTGTACGGAGCTCTGCAAGTACAATACCTGCATATA
This sequence comes from Tetrastigma voinierianum, assembly GCA_016808115.1. Classification (NCBI taxonomy): domain Eukaryota; kingdom Viridiplantae; phylum Streptophyta; class Magnoliopsida; order Vitales; family Vitaceae; genus Tetrastigma; species Tetrastigma voinierianum. Next base: position 232,547 of record JAEQBH010005658.1, read on the forward strand.
CATGTCCCAAAGCGGTGCAATATAATCTGACATGAGTAAAGCGGCCACTTGGGCCCATCAACAATACTCTCATCCTTACATACCGACTATGAATCAACTATATCCAATAGTTCTAAGAGTTCAAATGTTTTACTCTTATACAATACATATACTAAAATTAGAAGTTTCAATACATGTATACATCATAAACCAAGCCACAACCCGGCTTTCTTCTAATCCTCAATCTCTAGGACGAGCCGTCCCCTGTACGCTCAATGCATGCCAAATAATATCCACCGATAGGGTGACTAATGCTCATTGAGTGGAATTGCCACTAATTGGGCTACTCTCCACCCAAATACGATTACAATATTTCCAAAATAAACATACATTCAAGCAAATGCATGATCCTACTTGAATGTCTGCATGACCTTCGGATCCGAGTCCTCACCCGACTCTCACACTCGCCTAAGCCTCGTATTGTAGAATTGTTTTGTTAGTTTGTAGACAACCCTCGATGTGTATATATATATCAGTGGGCCGCTGGAGTAATTGATATATTATTTGTTTAATGGACTACCCTCAGGTGAATATCAATTGGGCCGCTCCGGCTTGATTGATATTTTTAATTTGGACTACCCTCCGATAATTAGCATTTTTAGACTACCCTCCAGGTGCCATTTTCCTCTAGACTCATCTCATGCACTCCTATAGTCCTAGGGTGTCCCAATGCATATGGAATGCATGTACGCTAATTCCAATACAGTCTAATCACATTCAAATATGTAAATATGCACATATCCACATAATATCCAATCACTCAATCATGTCATGTAATTAATCAATTCATACATCAAAATTAGCTCACTTGGGCTAATGATGAAACTGAAACAATTGATTAAATCCACTCGACCCGAACACATATTTTCAAAAAAATTATTTTGTGATCACTGTTTTGGGAACAGTAAAACCCTAGGTTACTGTTCTTTTCAAAGCACAAATTGTCGGTTCACTTAGTGAACCCGGTTTTCACGGCTATTTCCGGCCTCATACAAACTAATACATGATTTATAGAACAATCCATCACACATTTCACCCGCCTGATCCGTAACAACGATGATTTGTTCATAGGTAAATCAAAGCATCTCGATTCCAAGGTTTGGAACCGATCAACGGCAGTTCAAAGGCCTCAACCAACGAAACATTGCATGGTGACTTAAGCGAAAGAATAAAACCCAAGTAGGGAGAAACCCCTACCTCTCGGAGTTTGAGGAAACTCCTTAAATTTGGTACCCACGCGAAGCCCTCTCCGCGTAGAGCAGTTCTCTTTCTTGTCCCGAAGACTGCCGACGGTCGGATCGTCCGTATTTCTAAAGAGAAGTTGCTCCCTCTCTCTCTAAATTCTAATCAAATCGGCTACTGGACCAAAAATTCCCTCCCCGTTTTCTCTTGCTTTTCATTTGGAGAAGACAAGTCACACTATTCCTATTTGTCTTGAGTGGCTTAAGCTCGTCCAGTACTATTATGTCCCTTCATTTCCCAGTTTTGACATTCGGCACTATCTCGGCCGTCCATTTCCATAATTTCTCTACTCATGCCACTTATGGCACATGAGTACGTGTTATATATGACTTTCGTCGCATCGAAAATAGTTTTACGGCACCCGAACCGTGATGCCTAGTAAAACGTGCCAACTCCGACAATCTTGAAATTCGACGAAATTTTACATGCTAGCTAGATTTCGCGAGACGATTCCAACGGTGAAATCCGTTTCATCATCCAAGATCTAGAGAATAAATTCCTGATTTTTTTTAACCGAAATAACAATTTTGTAATCTAAATTACGATTTTGCCATTTTTCCGGAAATTGGAATTTCTCGGGTCTTACATTCTCCCATCCTTAAAAGGAATTTCGTCCCGAAATTCAGGACAATTACAATAACTCACATGCATATGCAACGTGTACCCTACCATGCATGTAAACCGTCATTTAAATCATAAACGACTAAACCACGTACCTTCATCCCTAAACAAGAAGGGATAGGTGGCCGCGTTATTGATCTCGCTCCCGTGAATTCCTCCACTCCATAGTAGCCACTGGCACCAACGCAGCCTCACGGTTTTGCGTCGCAAAACCTGATCACGGCTATCAACAATGCACATTGGTCCCTCCTCGAAAGGTCCATCGTGTCAACCTCAATCTGTCCCAATCCACCACATGTTTGGATGCGGGTATATTAGAGCATGGAGGCGTGAAACACCTGTTGGACACGACATGTGGCGTGGCATTTAACTGGTGCATGGCGTTTTACTGCCGGAGTATCACGAAAGGTCCAATGAACCTCGGTGATGGCTCGCTTGCGAGACCTGACCCTCCTCTTAGGCATCACGCCCAGAGCGTGATCCTGACCTCAAACTCTAAGGGTCGAGCGTCCTTTTGTCACTTTATAGCTCTTCTTTCGGCTCACGAGCCGTGAAGGCAGCTGACGTATCAAGCTCACCTTCTCGGAGTGTCTCTAATCAGATCCCGGGACCGATTGATGGAGCTCTCTCCCACCTCGGTCCAACATGTGATCTCTGTGGCCTCCGTATAATGCCTCATACGGTGCCATGCGTATACTCGCGATAAGCTGTTATTATAGGCCAATTCCACTAAGGGCAAAATGCTTTTTCCCGGCTACCCTTATGATCCCGGGACGCATGCTCGCGGCATGTCGCCTAACACACAGCCATAGTCCTCTCGAGGTACGACCATCACGTACGGGTGGAAGATTATTACTTAAAGTCGGTAGGTGTGCCCATAGCCTTTTGGAAACTCTTCCAAAAGTGCGCCGTAAACCTCGGGTCCCTATTTGATACTATGGATACGGGTACTCCATGTAGCCGGACTATCTCTCGAATGTATAACCGGCCGAATCTCTTCAAGGCGAAGGTCATCCGCACGGCTAGAAAATGTGTCGACTTCATGAGTCGGTCCACTATCACCCATACTGCATCATGCTTCTGCTGCATCCGTGGCAAATGGGTCACAAAGTCCATCGTGACGTGCTCCCACTGCCACTCAGCCACCTCCAATGGCTGTAGTAGCCCTGCTGGCCTCTGGTGCTCAGCCTTAACCTGCTGACATGTGAGACATCGTCGAACAAAGTCCCCTACGTGTCTCTTCATCCCACTCCAATAGTACTAGCGACGAAGATCTGGCGCATCTTACGGTACCTTTTTGGATGCACGCGACCGTCGGCGGGTGAAACTCCCTGAGAATCTCCTCTCTCAAATCGGTCAACTGGGGAACCACTACCCATCCCCTATATCGAAGACTACCATCTATGTGAACGGTCCAGCCCTCGTCACCCGTACCTGACTGTACTCGGTCCCTGATGGACACTATCTCTAGCGTCCGGCCACTGGGACTCAATCACTTTACGCTCACGAGAGGCGGTGTAGCCACTAAACTCCCAAGGTACCCAGTGCTCGCTGTGCGTAGCTGCGTCCCACAGTCTCGAGCATCTCCTCGAGCTATACTAGCCACGCTCCTGCGTGACTTCCGGTGAGTGCATGGCCACCACATTTTCCTTCTGCAGGATTAAGTAATGCAAAAAGTGAAGTCATAATCCTCTAAGAACTCCATCCATGCGTTGACTCATATTGAGGTCGGCTGGCATTGAAAATACTTCGGACTTTTATGGTGCAGGAGTACACCTCCCGAACTCCTCGCCAGGTATAAGTAGTAGCGCCCAGTCTTGAGGCGAAGACTACGTGCCAGGCTCCGTGTGGGTGTGTGGGGTAGTGCGCTCGTGATTCTTGACTTACGAGCCATGGCCACCACTCCCGGGGTGCATCAAACACATCAATCCGACCCCAGAAGTCTTCATCACAATACGCTGTGGCTGCACCTTATGGGACTATCAAGATGGGAGTTGAAGTAAGTCTCCTCTTCAACTCTTGGAATGCCTCACTCGCATGGTCATCACTCAAGCTTGGCCTCCTTAAGGGAGTCAACCTAGTCATAGGTTACGCTGCCTGGAGAAGTCCTCAATGAATCTCTTGTAATACCTGACCAATCCCAAGAAACTACGTATCTCGAAGACTAGCCGGTCTCTAACTCATCCGCCTCGGCTTTCTCACGATTCGCGACACGCTGATCGCCCGGAGCACCCCGTGTCCCAAATCTCACCTCGAGTAAGCCAAAACTCGCACTTCTTGAACTTGTCGTGCTGCGATGGTCTCTCGACAAGCTGTAACATGATCTGAAGTGATACTCCCATGCTCCCACTTTCCGTTTGGGAGTATATCAAAATGTCATCCACGAAGACCACGACAAATTGATCTAGATAGGGTTGAATACGATGCATGAGATCATGAATGCGTTTGGCGCATTCGTCAATCAAAGAGGCATCAGTAAACTCAAAGTGCCTGCTTGGCGTACTAAATGCGTAAAGATATACAATCTCCCTAATCCTCGGGTAACGGTCTTGAAGGTCTATCTTGGAGTAGACTCGCTCCTCTCAACTTAATTCAAATAAAATCATCGATCCTCGATAATGGAGTGCGATTCTTGACCATATACATTTTAGCTGGGTAAACAATGCACGGTCAAAAGGATCTTGTCCTTCTTTTATAAACAGAGCAGGAGCGCCCCATGGTGAAGTGCTCGTCGATAGGCTTATATCCAATAGCTATTATAGCTGGACTCGAGGTTCACCGCATCAGCGGGTACTATATCCTATGCGGAGTCATAAAGATGGGTGAAGTACCAGTGTGTAACTCGATGCCGAAGTCTACGACCCTCTGTGGTGGTAGTCCAGGTAGCCCATCTGGAAAAACACCCACATACTCGCAAATTACTCCAGGTGAATCTGCAGTCTGGTCTCTCACCTCATCTGTCAGGTGGCTGTGACCATGGAAACTATCCGACACTGGAGCTCGTGTTATCTTTATTAAAAGCTGAATATCATGCTGTACCTGATACCACCACGGTGCCGGAGTCACTGCGTGTGGCGTGCCCTCTACGCTCACAATGAGTAGCGGTGACCTGTAAGCTGTCGGTCGATCCATCGGGATGACATCGAACTGACATGTCATGATCCTACGGTCCAGCGTAATTAGAGTCCTGAGATCTCAACTCGCAACCTCGACATATCATCCCTATTCTCGCTCCAATCCCTAGGGGAGAACTCACATACAAAGGCTCCTCTAAGGTCTCTAGAGGTCCTTATGGCTCATATTGAACCTCTTTATTTAGAAAACGCATTGTCCCAATCGGCCAGTGTCGGTAATCTCATGCTATAACACCTTCTCGATGCATAAACCAATGGTGCGCCCATATGGGATCTCCTCCCCCGATGAATGTCGGTGAAGTGCGCTCTCAAACCTCTGGGTGCTAGGATCTTCTTGTCTACCTGCTATACCGGCTGTGCGATAGTATTCATTTGTATACCTACAAATTTCAAAGAAAAGTCCGCCGATTAAACACCGATGAGGCTCGACCAAGACTCCCGTGGACGCCCTCTACATCCTCGTCCCGTCTAGCCATCACGCTTCAATGGCACGCTAATTTCAATTCAGATCTCAAGGCATAAACACCGCCTCGAGACACTCTTCATACACATAAAATCAAGCAGAGCATTGTCCTTACTTTACAGGTAATGCAAGGCAATCAATTTTTGCATTTAAAATATTGTTTTCAACAAAATTTTTATTTTCGAAAATTTCATTTTTTGAAAATTTTATTTTTCGAAAATTCGTCCACTTGTTTGATTTGATTTGATTTTTTTTCAAAAAAAAATTCGAAATTTTTTATTGTTCATCATTACTGTTCACCCGACTGCTCCTAAGTCAGTAATACAATTTGTTTATTGCAATACACTTAGCTAAAAAGACTATATCAGAATATAACTACACCACCAAGCTCCTCTTGCAATACACCTATTGCCCACTAAGCCAAATTGCAATACAATTTTAAACCCACTGCACTCCACTATATTTCAATACAACTGAACCTCTGCAATACAATTTCCTAGCCTACCAGCCTTCTCTTGCAATACAATTTTCCACCCTGCAATACAGTTTTCCAGCCCACCTAAGTTGCAATACAAACCTTCTATTGCAATACAATATCCTTTTCCTAGCCACACGCATCTAACATACCATGTCACAATACAATGCTTGTATTGTGACACAATATCCATATTCAACGTGGGCAAGAATTTCAAAACAGCTTTAATTTCTCGTGACCTTTTTTTTTTTTTTTTCGTTTTTCATCTTCTTTTTTTTCATTATTTTTTTTAAAATTATTTCCAACTACTGGAAAATACCAAAAAAATACTTATCCCAATTTTTTTTCCCATTATTCTCCAGTACACCAATAAATTTATAAATTTTAATTTTAATTTTTTTTTCTTCATTTTCTTTAGTTTTACACACTAAAACCTTAGAAAATGATTTTCTTCCTCTAAATTTTTTTTCATTTACTAGAAACTACAAAAAAAAATATATAGCCTTTTTTTTTTCTCTTGCTACTGGATTGGAAAACACCAAAAAAAAAAAATTTATATCCATTTTTTTTTGTTCTCCAGAATATTCAAATAAATTTGTAAAAATTTATTTTATTCAATTTTCTTCAATTTTACAACTTGTAAAACCTTATAAAATTATTTTCTTCACCTCCAAGCAAATAAATTTCTAAAATTTATTTTATTTATTTTTCTTCACTTATTATTATTTTTTTTTTTTCACTCGACCATGTTATTCAAAAAATTCATCAAAACCTCTTGATCTAACACCAACCAAATAAAATTTATAAAATTTATTTTCATTATCCAAATAAATTTATAAAATTTATTTCTTTATTTCCTCGTTCCAATTTACACACCCAGAACTCCAAAATTTGTTTTCTATAATTCTCCAACACATTAAGTGCTAATCACTGCTAATGACAAACAATCATAACACATGATCACACATCATACATACAATATAAGAGCAACATCAGCAATAATTCATCAAATCACACAAAACATACCAACACATGCATCCAGTGTCCTAGTTTTGTCCCGTGATTTCCTAGGTAATCTCATACCTAAACCCAACATCGAACCACACCTAGTGGTGATGTTCTTACTCGACTATGGCCTAAGACCAAATCCTCAATCTCTAGGTTTCCATATACCTATACTCCACATCAAACCACCTAGTGGTGATGGATACCCAACCCGGGAGTTCCTAGGTATCTCAGATACCCACGCCCGATACCGTCGTGACGCCCAATCCCGGGGTCCGTTGACTGACCACAACCCACGGAATACAGTTTGATGCCCAAGCCACCCGACGCCACTTCGTAAAATTCCAAGTGAGTCTCCTTTTGTACGAAGAGCTCTAATCTAAGTACAATGCCCGAGGATATACCGTCTCCAAAAGTGCAATATAATCCCAACATGAGTAAAACGGCCACTTGGGCCCATTAACAATACTCATCATACATACCAACTATGAATCCAACTATATCCAATAGTTACAAGAGTTCAAATATTTTTACTCTTATACAATACATATGCTAAAATTAGAAGTTTCAATACATGTATGCATCATAAACCAAGCCACAACCCGACTTTCTTCTAATCCTCAATCTCTAGGACGAGTCGTCCCCTCGCACGCTCCCTGTACCTGTAAAATAATATCCCTCGACAGGGTGAGCTAATGCTCAGTAGTGGAATCGCCCTAAGTGGGCTACTGTAAGCCCCGAGAAATTCCAATTTCTGGAATAAGGGAAAAATCGTAATTTCAATTACAAAATTGTAATTTCGGTTAAAAATCCGTAATTTATTCTCTAGGATCTTGATGACAAACTGATTGTACCGCTGGAATCGCCTCAAAATCTAGTTGGGCACGTAAAAAATTTTGTAATGTTCCGAGACAATGTGAGTTGACATCAAGCCGAGGCATCACGTCGGTGCCAGAAACGATTTTTATGTCTAAAGTCACGCGTTCAAGGCCTCAACCAACCGAAACATTTACATGGTACTTAAACGAAGAATAAAACCCAAGTAGGAGAAACCTCACTTCCTGGAGTTTGAGGAAACTCCCTAAACTGCACTCCACGCCGGGGCCCTCTCCGTACGCCAGCCTCCTCCTTCTTGTCCCGAAGACTCCGCCGACGGCCCGATCGTCCGCATCTAGAGCCGGGTTGCTCCTTCTCTCTCTAAATTCTGATCAAATCGGCTACTGGACCAAAAATTCCCTTCCCCCACGTTTTTCTCTTCTTTTCATTTAGAGAAGACAAGTCACTATTCCTATTTTGTCTTCTAGTGATTTAAACAAATCCCAAAATGCCTATTATGTCCCTTCATTTCCCAATTTTGACATTCGACACTATCTCGGCCATCTATTTCCATCATTTCTCTACTCATGCCACTTATGGCACATGAGACGTGTTATATTTGACTTTCGTCGCATCGAAAATCATTTTACAGCACCCAAACCGCGATGCCTCGTAAAACGTGTCAACTCCGACAGTCTCGGAATTCGACGAAGTTTTACGTGCTAGCTAGATTTCACGAGAGGATTCCAACGGTGAAATCCGTTTTGTCATCCGAGATCTAGAGAATAAATTCCGGATTTTTTTAACCGAAATAACAATTTTGTAATCAAAATTACGATTTTGCCCTTTTTCTAGAAATTGGAATTTCTCGGGTCTTACAAACTCGACTTGATTCGATTAATAAAATAATAAAACTTGATTAAGTCAAGGAATGAAATGAGTCGCGGTATCAGGATACTAAACTGACCAACATACTACTGAACTACTTGATTTGCACTCTATAAACTCGATTCAAATTGACCTGCCCCAAGTTCAACTCGATTAGTAAAATAGTAAAACTCAATTAAGCTCGCGAGTAGCTTTAGTTGGGTACTCAGAACATTTGAACTCTCGACCGATAGGACTACTCGAAGCTAATCCGAGCTCGACTCTATCAACTCCGATTTGAATTGATAGGGACACTCGACCGATAAGATATTAATTTAACAATCAACAAAACTATCAACTAATTATGCCCATTTTCAAAAGAAAAAAAAAAATCCTAAAACACATAAAAAAAGGAATAAATTTTATTCTGGATCCAAGGAGCCCAAGAAAAATGAATAGCGGAGAGCTCAAGAAAAGTGAATACGTGAATTATTTTTATTATTACCGCTAAGTAAAAATAAAAATTAAGGTCGCCTGCACAAACTCATTCATAAGGACGTATAGCATAAATTGATTTCTTGATAAAATAAATAATTAAATATTATATAAAATTCAAAATTCATCAAGAAAACCAATTATAACTAACGATATCAGGGCAAAAAGAAATATGATAGAAAGATTTTTTTTAACAAAAAAAAAAAAGACTTATGTTGATGAGTTTCTTGATCATAAATTCAATTTATTTCATTCTCCTTTTAATTATTAACATTTTATTTAAAAATTGGTGTCAATCAAGACGGTCTCATATGTAAAAATTTATAACAAAAACTGCAAGCTTAATCAATTAAATATCATACAAATTTCAATATCATGACAAAAATTAAAAAGAAAAGATAAAAAGACTTATGTTAATCAGGCTTTCGACATTAAATTTCAATTTATTTCATAAACATGTAAGATGAATTGTAAATTTTCGTTATTGAATCATATAGACAAACCCGATAATAATAATATAAAACTTTAAATCTATACATACCTTATAATTTCATAGGCTCGCATTGCAGACATCAATATCTTTTACTTTTACATCTTGAATTATTGAATGCCCGTTAATCTTTCTAAAAAGAAAATAGCCCACAAGTTCTTCATTTGTTGGTTGAAACCTAAACCCGACAGGAAATAAAGCTTTTATGGGATTCATGTCTTCTTTTCTTGATTCTTTACCATAAGAAAACACACAAAAAATTACTTGTCTTCTTTTTGGGTCTTTTAATATTTTGTGAGAACCTGGAAAATTCAGATTTTCTAAGGAATGATAAAATGGTAATTGCAAAACTTAATTTTTCTGTAGATTCTGACGACGAACTATGGGACTTCACCGCCGAATTGCCTCGCCGACATCCGCTACCACGCCGAATTTTGTCGACTCGGACAAGGGGAATTTCACGTTTTCGATAAGACGTAGGCGAGCGCTTTACACTCGCACTTTATGAGTGGTCCATGAGGCGCCACGCAATGCTATCAGGAGAGTTAACATCGAGCTTCGCTGAGCTCACATGCGACACATAAGCACGACGCCATTAGGCGGAAATCTCTATAGTGGTTGGATAAGAGAAGGGCGAATCCTCTCAACCAATTAGAAGACGACATGCGCTACGAGAGACAAAAAGAAGGTTTCTTCCTCCACTTTCAGCGTGAAACGTGAAGAGTGGCAGTGAGCCAGGCCGGTCTTTTCAAAATTCATGACGGAGAGAGCTTCCTTCTCTAGGATTGTGGGAGCATCCGACCATCTGATTTTCGAGACAAGAATGAAGTTGTTCTACTCAAGAGACAACGCAGAAAGACGGCTTCTCGGAGTTTTTGACAACCCACAGAGGTAGGGTTTCATCCTACTTGCTTTTTACACTTTATTTGCTGTTTTGGCGATGTTTGAGTCGTTTGTTTTATGCCATTTGACCTGGCTCCAAATCTGAACCTAGGAGCGTGGAAATTTCGGAGATCTCATCAGGCACCCAGAGCGCTTTTGTTGACTGCTGGGTTTCATGATAATTTATTAATAAATTAAGGTTTTAGTGAGTAGGGAGATCTAAATTGGTGAGGAATCGTTCCATCAAGAGGAACCGATATAGGAGAGGGTCGGCCTGTGACGTACCTAATACGCCTTCGGCTTTTGGTGACCGTAAACATCCCAAGCCAGATGAAATCTTAATTACAAATGTCCACGTGTTTTGACATTGGAAATTGTTTGATGAATTGCTTATAAAGTGAAAAATGATAGTGGCTAAGATAACATTTGATCGCGCAGAATATTAACGACAATTATATGGAATAATATTTATGGTTGTGTTTACTGGAGATGATATTGCAAACTCGCTTCGGGCGAGCTAATTGGGGTGATGGTTGATGCTTGGAATTACATGTGTGTAATTGTAGTTGATTGAAAATTATGCATGCTGACATATTGTATAAATGGTTTTGAAAATGGCATAATGCATTTTCATATTGCACCGGTAACCTAGGAAGCTGAGGATCGCATGACATGATTTTGTAAAAACGTGGTGATCGCTTATGAAAGGAATTTACGGTGATGATATTCCGAGAATTCGTTGGGAGATGGGCTAATGTATCACGATGAGGACTAAGGACAATTTCGGGAAAGCTCACCAACCAATTCGCCCCTGAGGGTAGTCCCATATTTTACCGACACGTTTAGTATATTTTTCAAGAAATACGCGATTGTTTAAACATTATTTTCTCACATACGAAAATACAGTGAGCCTATGATGACTCGCGGATACGGGGCGATCATGCGTATATCTGCCAGATCACGTGATGACTGAGCGTGTGTTTATTTCTGAGCACGATATGCACTTAGCGGAGAGTAAACTATTTAGTGGTGATTCCATCGGGCGATAGCTCACCCCGTCGAGGGAATACTATTTCAGTACGTGAGCATCCTTGAAGACAACTCGCTTAGAGGTCGATTTTTCAAGAAAAGTTCTATTACGCTTTCTGATGCTGATGTAACATGTATTAGAATTTAACTAATATATGTTCAGATAAAGTGTAATCAACTATTGAATTGTCGGGAGATAATTGAGAATAGTCATGATATCGATTTTACGAAGATTGGTCATGGTTCCCGCTATATTTACTCGTGTATAGAGTTTCATTGATACTGGTGACATATGAATTTCACTTATTGAGACGGTAGTCAACGAACACCTCGGTTTGGGGCGTCACATATTTAGTCTCTGTACATAAGTTTATATTTATACACGTTTAGACAACATAAATTTAAATACAACAAATGAATATGAAATAGCAAAAAAATAATGTAATTAATTGATTCTAACTCCATTTTTATTAATTTTTTTTTGCCACCTTTTATTTTCTTACTATTTTCTTTTTCTTTTTTTTTTAATTTTCTAGAAATAAGTAATATGTATAAAGATTTTTATTACATGATGTCAAACCAAAACAATGATTTGTATTACAAGACTTTAGAAGATTTTATATTAATGAAGAAAGATTTTTAATCTAAATTCCGAAAAAATACTAATATTTATAATTTTATTAAATAAAATACTTATGATATTTAAATAAGAAAATACATTGAAAATTGAAGAATAAAATTTTTTGAATTTTTAACTCATAGATAAATTTCAATCGGCCTAAGGTCTTCAGGTTTAAATCTAATCAATACGACTCGACTTTATGACCACTAGAGTCATTATTTATGGATAGTCATCATTTATTTTTAACATGTAATATTTTTAGATTATTCATATTTATTTCAGAAAATGAATTATGTTTTTTCAGATGATTTAGTATGAGATTTTCCGGAAAATGAAATAAAATAATATATATTTTGGTAAATTATTTAAAATAAATAAATCAACTATTTATGTTTTTCAAGAATTATCTATTTTAAACTTATTTCACAAATTTAATACTTGGAGTGTAAAAAAAAAACAGCATTACTACGAATAAAACCCACAACTATAGTATTTATATTGAGAATTACATTGAAAACAATGAATAGATTCTACTACTTATGACATGTTATCTTTATGGCTTCGATAGTTGTTTCAAATGTTCATCTTCTTACCTTTTTCATGTTGACATATAACATAAAGTACGATTCTTTCAACCTAAATTTAAAAAGAAAACAAAAAAAATTAGAAAATTAAAATTAAAATAACAAAGAAAAAGTAAATAAATAATTTAAGAATGTAATATTTACTACAAAAAGAATCATAACATTGTGTCGAAGATAATTTTCGACAGCCTATACTTATTATGAGCCATGAAGTCTTATGCGGAGTTGGAGTTTCGTGGACATAGAATAGTAAGCTAAAGATATTTTAACGCCATATATTTACCATTATCCAAAAATATTAGTATATTTTTGTGTAGCTCTCCAGAACCGGATTGAAGAAATACATTTTCCCATCTCCATAATAAAAATTTTGATCTACATGAGATTCAAAATTAGATTAGTGCATATGATAATATTAGGCATTAAACATTTGAGAAGAGGGTAAAATTTTTGTAAGACCCGAGAAATTCCAATTTTTGGAAAAATGGCAAAATCATAATTTCGATTACAAAATTGTTATTTCGGTTAAAAATCCGGAATTTATTCTATAGATTCAATGACTAAACGAATTTCTCAATCGTTGGAATCTTCATGTAAATCTAGCTAACACGTAAAATTTCGTCGACTCGAGACAAATTTCTGGATTTACAATGCCGAGGTATCAAGGGCTCGCGCCGTAAAACGACTTTTCTCGATGCGACGAAAAGTCACATATGTACATGTACTCATGTGCCAAGGGTGGTAAGGAGAGAGAAATAATGAAAACGACGGCCGGTATAAATAATGTCAAACTGAAACGAATTGACATAATGGTTATTTTGGAATTTGATTTAAGTCACAAAATGACAAAATAGTGTATGTGACTCTTCTTCTCCAACAAAATAAGAACAAACGTGAATGGCAGGAGAAAGATCTTAACCGAAATGGCATATTTTTAGTGAGAGAAAGTGTAGCTTCTCTCTAAAATACCACGCGATCCGACCGTCGGCAGTCTTCGAGACAAGAAGGGAAGCTGCTCTACGCGAAGAGGGCTTCGCGTAGGTACCAGATTTAAGGAGTTTAGACAAACTTCTTGAGGTCAGTTTCTCTCCTACTCGTTTTATTCCTTCAATTTTACGAATGTTTGAGTCGAATGAGGTCGTGAGGGGTTGAAGGATCTGGCCCCCAAACCTGGGACCGAAATGATATGAATTTGAACACCCATTGAGCAAGCCGTGGACGCCATCATGATTGGGTTGTTAAATTTGGAAATATTGTATTAAATCATGTATTGGTTTGATGAGGCCGAATGGCCATGAAATGCGTGTTCACAGTGAACCGAAGGACCAGGATTTTTCAGAATAGTAACCGAGGGTTTCACTATTCCCGAAACAGGTTCTCAAAATATATTTTTTTGTGAAAATGTGTTTGATCGAGTGATTCAAGTTGAATTGCTCATGTTTGATCATTAGCCCAAGTGAGCTGATTTTGATGTATAAAATGAGAATTTACATGACATGATTGTGTGAATTTATTGTTTTGTAAATATATGCATGTTTATATATTTACATGTGAATTAGACTGTATTGGAATTGACATACATGCATTCCATATGCATTGGAACACCCTAGGACTATAGGAGTGAGTGCATGAGATGAGTCTAGAGAAAATGGTTCGGAGGGTTGTCTAAAATGTGAATTATCGGAGGGTAGTCCAAACTAAAAATATCAATCGCTCTGAGACGGCCCACCGAGCATACACGGAGGGTAGTCCATAAATAATATCAATCGTCGGAGATGGCCCAATTGATATATACACATCGGAGGGTTGTCCACAAACAAACAAACAAACAAAATAATAATTCTCATACGAGGCTTAGGCGAGTGTGAGGGAGTCGGTGAGGACTCGGGTACAAGATGATGAGTTAGACATTCAAGTAGGATCATGCATTTGCTTGAATGTGTGTTTATTTTGGAACATTGCACTGCACTTAGGTAGAGAGTAGCCCATTTAGGGAGATTCCACTACTGAGCATTAGCTCACCCTGTCGAGGGATATTATTTTCCGTGCATGTGAGCGCATGAGTAGGACGATCAGTCCAGAGACTGAGTTTCAGAAGAAAGCCTGCTGTGGCTTTGATGATTTTATACATGTATTAGAATTCTCTAATTTTGATATATGTGTTGTATAAGAGTAAATTATTATCTCTTAGAACTATCGGATATAGTTGAAGTGTTTTGCGTATATTGTTATGAGTATCTGCTTATAAATTCATGTAATGCTTTTACTCATGTGATGGATATATTGCACTATTTGGGACAGGTATATGCAGGTATTGTGTTTGGGTAGAGCTCCCTGTACAAAGGAGACTCTGCCCGATTTTCGTGAAAAATGTCGGGTCACCAGACATTCACGAGTATTTCGGTCGACGGCAGTCAACTGACCCCCAGGTTTCGCACGCCACAACTGCACGTGAGCCTAGGTATACTACTACCTAGGGCTTGAGGGGATTTGGGCTTAGGCCATAGTCGGGTAAGAACATCACCACTAGGTGTGGTTCGATGTTGAGTTTAGGTATGAGATTACCTAGGAAATCACGGGACAAAACTAGATTAATCGCATGCATGTGTTTGGTATGTTTCTAAGTGGATTTGATGAAATGTCAGGTGATCATGTAAGTAAGGATGAATGTTTGTGTGTGCTTAGGCAGATATACATAGGCATGTTGAAAACAAACCTGGAGTTTACAATGTAAACTCGGAATAAGAAAAGAAATAAAATAAATTTAAGTAATTTATTTGGTTTGTTGGAAACGAGAAAAAAATGAATCGAAAAAAATATGCGTTAGAACCTAACTGCCACACCCATCGAGCATGAGGCAGTGTGCGCCGCGAGCGGGCGCAAAGCGAGGGCTGAAAGAAACAAAGGCAGTGGCGCACTGAAGAAGAGGGCGCGCACCAAACAGCACAGACGCCGCGGCCAAGCAGGCGATGGCGCCGCCAGCGCAGCCGTTGGCCGCGGGCCGCGCACTCGTGCATTCACCGCTTTTGACCCGGTTTGACTTAGCACGTCTCGAAGTCAATTTTTGACATTACCTGAACTGTCACAGAACACTGCTCATCAAAAATTTCAAAAAAAAATTATTATATTAAATAAAAAATCAAATGTGTAATTAGATAAAATTTTCGAAAAATAAAATTTTCAAAAATGAAATTTTCTAAAATACCTTTGCTTAAAAACAATATTTTTAATGCAGAATTGGTTGCCTTGTACACCAGAATGCAAGGACAATGTGTATACACTTATTTATGTGTATGAATAAAGGTCTCTAAGTGCTACTTGAGCAGGAGATACTCGTGATCGAGATTGAACTACCATGTTAATCAGGTAGATGGCTAGCAGAGGACGAGGATCGCAGGACGCTCCACCTGGCACCGGTCAAGCACCACCGACATTCGACCGTACCGCCAAGCATTTGATCACAGGTTTTTACCGAGGTCGTAGATTGCAATGGATGTTATCGCACAGCCGGGCATGTAGTCGAGAGGTCCTAGTAACTCGTAGGTTTAGAAATAAGATCGCCCTCCGACATTCACAGTGAGGAGATCCGACAGATAGACCAATGGGTTTACGCAGACGAGAAGGTGTTGGGAGGATACTGAGATTACCTCGACACTACCAAGATTAGACTAACCCGCACTTAGCTAGAGCGAGGCCCAACATGGTGGAATACAAGGACCCTAGGAACTTAGAGGTTATACATGGGCGTATTTCAAGAGCTGCTCTACTGCAATGACTTTCCGTAGATCATGAGGCATGTAGCTGCTCAGGAGTTCCTGTGAGTCAAGGTGGGGCGATGATCAGATGGATTATGTGGCTAGATTCACTAATTAGACCGATTTGCCGATGATTATGTGGCCACGTACATGGCCAAGGTTAGAGATTTGAGAATGGACTGCCTGTCCATTCTGCCGTGATCATAGACTCCGCCACAGGATACGGATTCCAGTGGTCAGGGACTCAACTAACTATGAGAGAGAGAGATGGAGGATGCTTGGAGCACTCCTGGATGCGAGTGCATAGTGGTAAGAGGAAGGACACGCCTTCTTCCCAGCCAGAAAGGCAGATTCTAGTTCAGGAGGGTTCTAGAGTCGCGCCCATCCGGCCGCAGACAGACACGAGAGCTCATTTACCAAAGTGATGTGATGGTGCGCTACCATCATACGCCTTGACACATGAGGACTGGATTGCCCCCAGAGACAAGGATCCTGTGGCTTGACAAGACAGCCCCGCCGTAGCAAGACAGAGAGGATACAAGACGTCTTCACAAAGACGGCAAGAGCGTGCTGGGAGCCGGGCCTCAATTTCGTGGAGCTACGGCACCCCACATTTCACAAAGCAGCCCGGAGGCCGAGTGTGGGTAGAAGCAGAGGACAAGGCCCACAGGCAAGGACATCATGGTCCAGTGGACGGTCTATGCCGTCATTAATCGCAGCCGAGTCACAGACGCCCATTGAGGGAGGTGGTGCTTTTGCTATCTTGCCTACGCAGAGTGTTATTTGATTTCGTAAGCCAGATTCATTCATCACGTGATCAGCCAGATCGAGTCAGGGCTTAGAGGCTGAGACCTTAGAGGAGCCTTGTACGTGAGTTCTCCCCCGGGGATTGTGGCGAATAGGATGATATGTCGAGGTTAATAGCTAGAGATCTCGTGGACTCTACTCACAGCTGACCCGAGGATCACGGATACGTTTCGTAGTTCGATGTCATCCCTGGGGATGGATCGGGCCGATGCCCGCTGTGGTCGTTATCGACAGAGCGTGCAGGGAGGGTTACCGCCTCACACGCAGACGGTACTCGTATGGTATTCTCAGTGGAGACAAGCATGACATTTTACCCCGTGACAAAGATATCGAGTCCAAATACGTGACAATACGGTCGGATGTCGAACCCACCCTGCAGGACAAGGTGAGACCGCACTTGATCTACCTCGAGCGTTTGCAGGTGATAGTGTGATGTTTTTCCATATGAGCTACCCGGACTACCTCCACATAGGGATGTAGACTTCCCCAGATGAGTTACACTTAGTACTTCACCCATCTCTATGACTCACATGTATTTACACTTTACTGAGTCAGAACTCGAGTCCAAATACAGAGCACCGGACAGTGGGTTCATAAGAGACCAAGCACTTCACCATGGGGTGCTTCGATTTTGTTTGCGAAGAAGACGGACAAGACCCTCGATCGCGGCATTGATTAATGGCGCTTGAACCGGAAGTTATTTATCAAGAATCGGTACTCCACAATGAGGATCGAATGATTTGTTTGATCAGCTGAGAGGAGCGAGTCTACTCTAAGATAGACCTTCGCACTCGTTACCATCAGTTGAGGGTTAGGGATACAAATATCCCTAAGACAAGGACGCGTTATGGGCACTTTGAGTTTACGGTGATGCCCTTCGATTGACGAATGCGCCAGCGGCATTCTGATCTCATGCATAGGATATTCCAACCCTATTTAGATTAGTTCATTATGTTTCGATGACATCTGATCTACTCCCAAATGTGAGGGAGCATGAGCATCACTTCGAGGATCGCTTTTACAAGTTATCGAGAGGACCCCGCCAGACGCCGCCCGGAAGTGCAAGTTTTGGCTTACCGAGGTGAGATTTTCGGGGACGCGGGTGTTAGCATCAGAGTGTCACACCCAAAGAAGGTCGTGAGGCAAAGTGATGAGTCAGAGAGGCCTAAGTCATTTTGAAATACGTAGTTTCTGGGATTACCGGATATTGGCAGAGATTCATTGAGCATTTCTCCGTGATAGCAAAGACGGCGACTAGGTTGACCCGAAAGGAGGTCAAGTTTGATCGATGACCGATGAGGAGGCATTCCAAGAGTCATATAGACTTACTTCAGCTCCCATCTTGATAGTTCCGGACAGGGGATAGGGGTACATAGTGTAATGTGATGCCTCGAGGGTCGGATTGGGATGTGTTTTGATACAGTCCGGGAGGGTAGTAGCTTATGGTTCTCGCAATTGAAGAATCACGAGCAGAATTACCCCACACTCGACATGTGAAGTCATGACCGTAGTCTTCGCTCGAAGATTCGCGCCACTACTTATAATGCGGGCGAGAGTTCGAGGTGTACTCGCACTCATAAAAGTTTGAAGTATATTACGTAGCGGACCTCAATATGAGGCAACGCAGATGGATGGTGTTCCTAGAGGATTATGACTTCACTTTGCATTACCATCCCGTAAGGCAAATGTGACGGTCGATGCGAATTCTCAGTCTAAGTCGCAGAAGCCGCTAGTATAGCTTCTTCGGGGAGCGGGCGGATGCTCGAGACCGTGAAGATAGCTCGCCATAATACGCCAGCGCACTGGGCGTACCTTTGGGGAGTTTAGTGGCTACACCGCCTCTCGTTGGAGCGAGAGTGATTGAGTCCCAGCGCGTGACGTAGAGATAGTGTCCATCGTGGACCGAGTACAATGTGCACGTGACGCAGGGTCGATCGTTCACATAAGATGGTAGTCTTCGGCATAGGGGACGGGTCATGATTCCCCAGCTGACCGATTTGAGAGAGGAGATTCTCGTAGTTTCACCGCTCGATCGCAGATCCAGTGGCACAAAGATGCACCGTGATCTTCGGCCGCGCATTATCGGAGTGGGACGAAGAGACACGTAGGGACTTTCGTTCGGACGATGTCTCACATGTCGCCAGACAAGCACCGTGGGGTTTACAGGCTACTTCACCATCGAGGTGGTCGAGTTGAAGTGGAGCACTACAATGGACTTTAATGACCACTTGCCACCGACGCAGCCAGGCATGACGCTGCAGATGGTGATAAGGACCGCTCACGAAGTCGGCACATTTTCACCCGTGTGGATGACCTTCGCCTTGTGTAGATTATGCCTGTTATACATTCGAGAGATAGTCCTGGCTACATGGAGTACCAATATCCATAAAGTGGCTCCGACAGTGGGACCTCGATAGTTGATGGTTAATATCTTTCAGAAGAGTTTCCAAAAGGCCAGGCACATGGGCACACGACCGACGATACATTGCTCCACCCTCATAGATAGTCGGGCCCGAGAGGACTATACAGTATTAGGAGGACATGCTACGAGCATGCCCCGGATCATAAGGCCACCGGGAAGAGCATTTGCCCTTAGTGGAATTCGCCTACAACATGCATCGTGTGAGACATGAGTGGCACCGTATGAGGTAATCGTATGGGAGGCCATGCAGTCACCATTATGTTGACCGAAAGGAGAGAGCTCCATCATCGTGGTCCGACTGATTAGAGACTGAGAAGGTGAGCTTTGACATTTACGCAAGTTTCGACGCGCCGAGCCTAAGAGCTTATGCGTAAGAGTCAACGCTCACTCGCCGTGCTAGCAAGCGGAAGCTATCGCGAGGTTCATTGACCTTTCAAGACATCGGCGCGTGAAGATCGTTACGCACTACATGTTATCGCCTCAGCATGTCGTGTCCACGGTGTTTCACGCCTCCATGCTTCGGAAATATACCCGTGATCCAAATTTCATGGTGGATTAGGGACAGATTGAGGTTGACACAAATGGGACCTTCGAGAGGACTAGCGGTAACTGTTGATACCGCGGATCGTTTCTATGACGCAAGACCATGAGGCTAGTGAGGGTACTATGGAGGCACTATGGAGTGGAGGGAGTCCATCGGGAGCGCGAGGACACGATGCGGCCACTTATCCCTCGTTTAGGATGAAGGTACGTTGTTTAGTCGCTTAAGATTTAAAAGACCTGCTTACATGCGTGGTAGAGTGCACGTGCTGCAGCTATGCATGTGAGTGATTGTATCTGTCCCGAATTTTTGACGAAATCTTTTACGAGGGAGAATGTAAGAGACCCTAGAAATTCCAATTTAGAAAAAATGGCAAAATCGTACTTCGATTACACAAAATTGTTATTTCGTTAAAAAATCCCAATTTATTCTATGTATCTTGATGATGAAACGAATTTCAATCATAACGTTTCACAAATCTAGCTAGCACGTGAATGCCAAATTCGAGACAATAATTTACACGTTTCGAGGCATCATGCCTGGCAAGTTTAAAATATTTTTGATGCGATCGAAGTCATATAAATATGTACTCATGTTCCATAAGTGGTATGACGGAAATACCGAAATGGATATTTATGATAGTGCCGAATGTCAAAACTGGGAAATGAAGGGACATAATAGTCATTTTGGAATTTGATTTAAGTCACAAAATGACAAAAAATAGTGTGTATAAGACTCTTCTTTCCAACAAAAAATAAGAACAAAATGTGAATGGCAGGGATAAAGATCCGTAACTGAAAATGGTAAAGCTTTTTTAGTGAGAGAAAGTGTAGCTTCTCTCTAAAATACCAGGCGATCCGACCGTCGGCCAGCCTCGACGCTAGCTTTAGTTCGCCGACGCGAGAGGGCTTCGCTGCGGGGTGTCTGATTTAAGGAGTTTAGACAACCCTCGAGGTGTGGGCTTCTTCATTTGGGCTTTATTCCTTCTTAAGTACTTTACGAATGTTTGACGAATGAGGCCGAGGTCAGCTTTTGATCTGGCCCCAAACCTCAGGACCGAAATGATATGAATTTTGAATACCATTGAGCAGCTGATCGTCACTACGATCGGGTTGTTAAATTTTGAAATATTGTATTAAATCATGTATTTGTTTGGATGAGGCCGGAATATTATAAACGGTGCGTTCACAAAGTGAACTGATGAATTGTGGATTTTTCAGAATAGTAAACTCGAGGGCTTAACTAGTCTCCCAAATGTTGTTCTCAAAATATATTTTGCAGGAAAATGTGTTTGATCGAAAGGATTCAAGTTGAATTGCTCTCAGGTTTGATCATTAGCCTAAGTGAGCTAATTCTGATGTATGAAATGAGAATTTACATGACATGATTGTGTGTGAATTGATTGTTTCGTAAATATATGCATGTTTATATATTTACATGTGAATTAGACTTTATTGAATTGGCATATGTATTCCATATGCACCGGAAATTCACCCTAGAAACTATAGGAGTGATATGAGATGAGTCTATAAATGGTCTCGAGGGTCAGCTTCAAAATGTTAATTACTCCGAGGGTAGTCCAAACTAAAAATATCAACGTCGAAGATGGCCTCAATCGACATACACTGGAGTGGTAACCACAAATAATATCAATCGTCTGAGACGTCTAATCATATATACACATCGAAGGGTTGTCCACAAACAAACAAAACAAAACAAAATAATAATTCTCACACGAGGCTTAGCGAAAGTGAGAGTTCGCGAGCACCTTGCATAGATGATGAGTTACAGACATCAAGCAGGGATCACACTGTTTTGAACGTGTGTTTGTTTGGAACACGTGACCGCACTTAGGTAGAGAGTAGCCCACTTAGTGGCATTCCACTAATGAGCATTAGTCACCTCGCCGAGGGATATTTTTTACGTGCATGGAGTGGCGTAGGACGCCTGGCCCTAGAAACTAAGGTTGTGAAGAAAGCCGTCAGGGCTTTGACATTTTCTATATATTAGAATTCTCTAATTTTGATATATGTGTTGTATAAGAGTAAATTATTAACTCTTAGAATTATTGGACATAGTTGCAAGGTTTTTACAGATATTGTTATGCACGTTAGCCTAGCGGTCGTTTTACTCATGTAACGGATATATTGCAATCAAGCTAGATGTATATGCAGTAGAGCTGGATTTCTGCAGAGTCTCCGCACAGCGGAGACTTCGCCCGATTGTGAAATGTCGGGTCATCCATATTCACTAGTATTCGCTGATCTGCTGGGTAGTCAACAACCTCTAGGCTACGCCACAAATTTTAATTTAATTTCTTATTAAAATGTCAACACTAAGATGTCACATAAAAACCCATTCTTAATTAAATTAAACTATATATTTTGTAATTATTAAATATTAAAGATTTTTTTTTTATCAAAAGAGATGGATATAAATAATAAGTAATTATCGGTTTATGAATCCTACATTATAAGGACTCAAGAAATTCCCAAATTTCGAAAATGGCAAAATCAGACTTCGCTACATAAATTATAATTTCGATTAAAAATTGAATTTATTCTCTAGATTCGATGATGAAATGAATTTCAATCGTTGGAATCATCTCAAAATCTTAGCTGGCACGGCCAGACTCGGGCCAAATTCGAGACTGAGCCGAATTTACACGCTGAGGCATCGCGCTTCGCGCCGTAGTAAATGATTTTCGATGCAACAAAAGTCACGTATAACACGTACTCATGTTCCATAAGTGGAATGAGTAGAGAAATGACGAAAATGGACGGCCAAGATAGTGCCGAATGTCAAAACTGGGAAAAGGAGGACATAACGGGTATTAATGGAATTGTTTAAGTCATAAAAAGACAAAATATGACTAATGTTTGTCTCCTACATAGAAAAAACGGGAATTGAAAAACCAGTAGATGCAAAAACGTAAAAATGGAGGTTTTAGAGAGAGAGATTACCCGACTTTCTAAAATATCACATGATCCGACCGCTTCAGCCTTCGACAAGAAGGAAAGCCGTCTCTACGCGGGAAGTGGGCTTTGCGCTGGCACTGATTTAAGGAGTTTAGACAAACTCCTTGAGGTGGGCTTCTCCCTACTTGGGTTTTACACTTTACTTATGTGTTTTTCAATGTTTCAAGTGAGTCGAGGCCTCGAACGGTCGCTTTTCTGATCGGGTCCCAAAACTCAAATGTGAGTGAGAATTTTGTGGAACCCCAAATGCACAAACCGCGGCGCATCCATGGGCTGTTTGGGGTTATTTATGGTGCAAATTGTGCTATTAATGATGCTTTGATATATATGAGGCCGGAAATGGCCGTGAAACCCGGGTTTACAAAGTGAACCGACGATTGGTGATTTTATGGGAATAGTAACCGAGGGTTTCACTATTCCCAAGAATAGTGTTCACAAAATAATTTTTGTGAAAATATGTGTTGGGTCGAGTGATTCAAGTGGAATTACTCGTGTTTGATCATTAGCCCAAGTGAGCTAATTTTTGGAGGGTGGAAATGTGAAATTACATAACATGATTGTGTGATTTAAATTATGTGAATATATGCAGGGTGATATATTTGTGATGTGTTATATGAGTTATTGAAATGGTACTAAGAACAGTATTTCATATGCACCAAGCAATCTCTAGAGAGATAGGAGTGAGTGCATGAGGTAATTCTAGAGAGAATGGTTTTGGAGGGTTGTCTAAAAATAATAATAATGATCGGAGGGTAGTCCATACTAAAAATATTTCAATCGTCGAAGACGACCCAATTGATATACATCGGAGGGTAGTCCACACATAATATCAATCGTTGGAGTCGACACAATTGATATATCTCGGAGGGTAGTCCACTAAATATAACATCGGAGATGGTCCACTATTTAGATCGGAGGGTAGACTGGCAAATATAAACAAATAACTTTGTTTGAAACTAGTTTTCATACGTGGCTTAGGTGTGTGTGAGGAGCCTAGTGGAGGACCCTGGATATGAGTCGAAAGCAAATAGACATTCAAGCAGGATCATGCATTTGCTTTAATGTGTGTTTATTTTGGGAAGGCTCATATTCACTTAGGTGGGAGTAGCCCGCTTAGGGTGATTCCACTATCGAGCATTAGTCTCACCCCGCGAGAGAACATATTTTCAGTACTGTGGAGCGCACGAGGAGACTCGCGCCCTGTGAGGCCTCGAGTTTAGAAGAAAAGCCGGATTGTGACTTTGGTTTTGATGTATACATGTATTAGAATGTTAGAATTTTAATATATGTTGTATAAAAGAGAATTGATTAACTCTTTTGAAACTATTAGATATAGTTGGTTTATATTATGATGAGTATTGTTATTAGGCCCAAGAGGCCGTTTTACTCTGATAGGATATCATGATCATGTTTCATCGGGACAAAGTTATATTATAGGTGATGTATCTGGGTAGAGCTCTCTGTATAAAGGAGATTCTGCCCGATTTTCGTGGAATGTCGAGAAGACCGACATCCACTAGTATCTCTAGCTCGCTGATTCGGCAGTTAATGATCCCTGAAATGGGGTGTCATAAACATCGGAGTTTAGGTATACGAATACATAGGAGCCCGGTCAGGTATCCATCACCACTTGGGTGGTTTTATGTAGAGTATAGGTATATGGAAGCCTAGAGATGGAGGATTGGGCTTAGACCATAGTGTCAAAAGAACATCACCACTGGGTGGTTTGATGTCTTGGCTTAGGTACGAGATTACCTAGGAAATCACGAGATAAAACTAGATTAATCGTGATGCACGTGTTTGGTGTGTTTTGTGTGATTTGATGAATTGTTGTGTGAAAAATATTCATAACATGAATGATGTGTGATCATGTATTGTGTATGGTTTGTGTGCTTAGTGATTAGCACCTAGGAAAACCATGATGTGTTGGGAAGTTTTTAAGTTTCTGCCAAATTTTTAAACTGGAACTAAGAGGAGAAATAAATAAATTTGAATAAATTCATTTGGTTTAATGGATAGATAAACTAAAATTTTAATAAATTTTAAAGGTTGAACACTAGGTTTAGTGTCGATCAAGAGGTTTGAGGAGATTTTGCACAAAACGTTCAAACTAAAAACGGTGGCGAGATGCGTAACCCGAATGGGTTATCATCGAGCATAAGGCGTAAAGGCTGGGCGCGGCGGGTGCGCGTAAGCGGCGCGTCAAAGCGCTGGCACGCAGGCGCCGCTGGCAAAGTGCGGCGACGACATCGCGCAGGCGGTGGGCGCCAACTGGCAGCGCGATACAGAGCTGGCTACGCGGCGGACACGGCGCCGGCGCGCTGGCCGCGCCAGGAATGCGACGGCGCTAGGCAGCGAGGGGCGCCGCATGGCGTGCAGCACTGGAGTGCGACAGCCGAGCGGCGCAGCCAGCGCAAGGGGCGGGCGTGCATGCGCCGCTGGCTAGGCCTCGCGCTCGCAAGTAGGCTAGGCGCGGTCGGGCCGGGTTAGTCGCCGCTAGTGCGTGTTTGGTGAACCGCCTGCTTATGACTCGGGCTTTTTGATCCAGCCACCGCATCGTTCCCGAGTCAATTTTGGGGAAAAAATTTCAAAAAATATTTTAAAAATAAAATAAAATCAAATCAAATAAAATTAATGAAATTTTTCGAAAATAAAACGCTTTAAAAAATGAAAATTTTCGAAAATAAATTTTTGGGTTGAAAATAATATTTTAATGTAAAATTGATTGTCTTGCATCACTTTAAATGCAAGGACAATGTATACACTGACATGTGTATGATTAGTGTCTTGTATTTGCTTATGCCTTGTAGATACTACATTGAGATTTAACTTGCTATGTTAATGTGTGGTATGGTTAATAGAGGAATTATAATATGTGAAAACGCCCATCTGGTACCGGTCAGCACCACCGACATTTGACCCCATCCACCAAGATTTGATCGCAGACCCCTGTAGAGGCTATATAGGTATTAGCGCGTGCAGCCTAGCAGCAAATGGTATGAAGGCTTAGTCGTGGAGGTCCCAAGAACCTCCGTGAGGTTTGTAGCCACAAGATCATCTTCCAACATTCACAAATGGCGAGATCCGATGGTGGCGTACTCATTGGCTTTATATGGACGAAGGTGTTAGAGGCTATGGAGACTACTCTCCGACGCTAATCTTTATTGACTTAATGGGGTTCAAATAGAGGGTGAGGCCCTGCCATGCAAGACATGACCTCTAGAGACTTAGAGGCTATGACATGCAGAGTTTCAGAGTTGTCTATGCGTACTAGAGATTGCGAAGGCTGAGGAGTTACTAGGAGTCGGGGTTGGTGGGGCGAAGGATCGTGGATGGGACTATATGAAACAGGTTCACGAGCTAGTCCATTTGTTGATGGATTATGCGCCAGCAAACTTCAAATGCAAGATTAGAGATACTGAGAATGGTCAGGCCGTCCATTCGGGCCAGGATTGTAGGACTTCGCCTACAAGATATGGATTCCATGGTTGGGACAACCCTGACCATAGAGAGAGAGTTGGGCTTAGAGGTTGAGACCTTAAAGGAGCCTTTGTACGTGAGAGTTCTCCCTTGTATCAAATAAGAACAGGATGATATGCCTATGGCTGGCAGATAGATCTTCTAACCCTACCTCACAATGGACCTGAGGATCATGGACATGCCCAGAGTTTAGTCATCCCGGGATGAATAATACTTACGTGGTCGCATCGATTGTGAGCGTAGGGAGAGTTTAACGCCACATCAAAGCACTCTCTGCACTCACGTGGTAGTTTTAGGACAAGCATGACATTTTGCTCCACGATATGAGTCTTAGGTGTCGTGATGTGCTAGCGGGTTGGCTAGTTTCCTTACCCTAGAGGAACGAGGAGAGATCACAGATCACTCTCGGGTGGTGTGCGAGTATGTGGATGTTTTCCGCATTTGTTACCCGGATCGCTTCTTCACGTAGGGTAGTAGACTTCTGGGTATCGAAGCTACACCGGGTACTTACCCATCTCACTATAGATGACACCGATTGAGTTGTGAACTCGTAGTCCATTTGGCTGTGGAGCTATCGGGATTGGGGTTTTATAAGACTATACTTCAACATGGGCGCTCTTGTTTATTGTGAAGAATAAGACAAGACCTTCGACAGGTATTGATTACCGATGGGGCTTGAACAAAGTTAATACAGAATCAGAACTATTACCAGGATTGATAAATTTGTTCGATCAGTTGAGAGGAGGTGGAGTCTACCTAAGATAGACTCTCGACCTAAGCCACTCACATCAAATGGTGTCAGAGGCTGTATATACCTAAAGCAGCCGCTAGATTTGCCATGGCACTTGAAGTTTACGATGCCCTTCTGATTGACAAATGCGCCGCCGGGCATTCATGATCTCTATGCATAAGGTATTCCAAACCCGTCTAGATCAATTTGTCGTGGTCTTCGTGGGATGACATTTTGATCTACTCCTGCACAGAGCGGAGCATGAGTATCACTTAAGGATCAAGCTTTTTACGCTGCTGAGAGACCATCACCGTACGCCAAGTTCAAGAAGGTAGTTTTGGCTGTCGAGGTTAGATTTTTGGACACGGGGTGTCAAGATCGCGTGTCGCGGGACCCACAGAAAGTTGAGGTCGTGATGAGTTGGGAGAGACCGAAGTCAGTCTTCGAGATACGTAGTTTCTTGGGATTGGCTGGGTATTACAGGAGATTCATTAAGAATTTCTCTCGGATAGCATCACCTATGACAAGGTTGACCCGGAAGGAGGTCAAGTTTGATTGGGATGACCGATGTAAGGAGGCATTCCAGGAATTGAAGAGGAGACTTTACTCTCACCCTATCTCGATACAGTTCCCGACAGATGGGTATACAATGTATCATGATGCCGAGGGCCGACCAGGATGTGTTTTGATGCACCGGAGGGTAGTAGCTATGGTTCTCGCGCTGAAGAATCACGAGCGTAATTTCAACAGATGGACATGGAGTTGAAGGTCGTAGCTCCTTGAAGATCTGGGCGCCACTACTTATACTCTGGGCGAGAGTTCGAGGTGTACTCGCACTTTTCATAAAGTCCTGGTTTATTTTACGCAATGGACCTCAATATGAGGCAACGTAGATGAATGGAGTTCCTTGATATTTGTGGGACTTCACTTTGCATTACCATCCCGTAAGGAAAAATCGTATCGATGCACTCACCGAAGTCACGAGGAGTGTTGGCTAGTATAGCTTCTCGGAGTGGCGGACGCCGAGACCGGGATCGTTTGGGGCTACGCACGAAGACTTAGGTACCTTGGGAGTCGAGTACTACAGCGCCTCTATTGAGCAGCGGACGAGTCCCAAGTGGGCGGTGGATGCGTAGATATTGTCCATCAAAGACCGCACAAGCACGGTGACGAAATGGACTGCTCATGCACGGTAGTCTTCGACATAGGATGTGTCGTGGTTCCCTGGGGCTTGACCTGCATTTAAGAGGTAGTGAGACTGTGGAGTTTCACCGCTTCGATTCCGTTGCATCCGTGTGGTACGAAGATGTACCAGATTCGCCGCCAAGACATCGAGCCGATGAAGAGACAAGTGTGGGACTTCGTCGACGATGCTCTAAATGTCGCCAGGTTAAGGCCGAAAGCACCGTATGACAACAGGCTACTTCAGCCATTGGAGGTGGCTGAGTGGAAGTTGGAGCACGTCACGATGGACTTTGTGACCCACTTACCACGGACGCAGCAGAGGCATGACGCGGTATGGGTGATAGTATACTGGCTCACGAAGTCGACGAATTTTCTAGCCGTGCGGATGACCTTCGCCTTGGAGAGATTCTGTTGGTTATACATTCGAGAGATAGTCCGGCTACATGGAGTACCAAGATTCATAATGTCGGATAGGACCCAGGTTTACGGCGCACTTTGAAAGAGCTCAAAAGGCCAGCGGGCACACTGGTCGACTATGAGTACATCTTTCCACCCATGCATAGATGGTAAGCCCGAGAGGACTATATTGTATTAGGAGGGCATGCTACGAAAGAGACAAGCCCTGGATCATAAGGGCAAATTTGGGAGGAGCATTTGCCCTAGTGGACCCGCCTACAAATAACAAGCATCGCGAGTATACAAATGGCAATCAGAGGAGGCACTGTATGGGGAGGCCATGCAAATACCATTATGTCGACCTGCAGGTGAGAGAGCTCCATCACTGGTCCTTATTTGATTAGAGACACCTCCGAGAAGGTAGCTTTTAATATCACAACGTCTTCTCTCATGGCTCGGGAGCCGGCGTAAGAGTTATGCGTATATGCGACGCCGAATTCTTAGAGTTTGAGGTCAGGATCATGTCTCTCGGGGTGATGCCAAGAGGGAGTGGTCGTTTGGTAAGCTTTATAAAAGCTTTATCGCCAGGTTTATTTGACCTTTCAGATACTGAGAGGATAGGTAACACCATAGCGGCATCGGTTGGCGTTACGCCACATGTCGTGTTCACGAGGTATTTCACGCCTCCATGTCTAATTATACTCCGCATCCAAATTTACGTGGGTGGATCGGGGGACAAATGAGGTCGATTAATCGATGGGACCTTTGGAGGAGGACCAAAGGTGCATTTTGATGATAGCCGTGACGTGCCTTTACGACGCAAGACCGCGGAGCTGAAGAGAGTGTTATGGCGGCACTATGGAGTGGAGGAGTCAACGTGGGAGCGCAAGGACACGATGCGAGCCACCTATCCCTTCTTGTTTAAGGATGAAGGTACGTATTTTATTCGTTAAGATTTACACGACTGTTTACATGCATGGTAGAGTGCACGTTGCATATGCATGTGAGTGACTGTGATTGTCTAGAATTTTGGGACGAAATTCCTTTTAAGGAGGGGAGAATGTAAAACCCGAGAAATTCAAATTTCTGGAAAAATGGCAAAATCATAATTTCGGCTACTAAATTGTAATTTCGGTTAAAAATCCGGAATTTATTCTCTAGATCTCGGATGACGAAATGGATTTCATTGTTAGAATCGCTCTCACGAATCTAGCTAGCACGACTTCGTCAATCTTATGATAGTCTTAAATTTACATCGCTTTCGAGATCGGCCGTGCCGGAAAACGATCATTCTTTCTTTAGCTGCGAAAAAGTCACGTATAACACGTATTCATGTTTCATAAGTGGCATGTGTAGAGAAATGATGAAAATGGACTTCCGAGATAGTGTCGAATGTTAAAACTAGGAAAAGGGGGACATAACGGGTATTAATGGAATTGTTTAAGTCATAAAAAGACAAAATATGACTAATGTTTGTCTCCTACATAGAAAAAACGGGAATTGAAAAACCAGTAGATGCAAAAACGTAAAAATGGAGGTTTTAGAGAGAGATTACCTGACTTCTCTCTAAAATATCGCGCGATCCGACCGTCGGCAAATTTTCGACAAGTATGAAACGTTTACGTTGCAGGCCATGCGGCATCGTGATGGCAGTTTAGACAAACTCCTGAGGTGGGTTTCTCCCTACTTGAGTTTTGCCAATTTATTTAAGTGTTTTTCAATGTTTCGCTTGGTTTGAGGCCTCGAATTTATCACTGGACGGTCCCAAAACTTGGAACCCAGAGCGAGAATCTTTGCGGAACTCAAATGGCACCCCGCGGCAAACAACAGCCGTCAAAGGCTATTTATGGTGCAAATTGTGCTATGAATGATGCTTTGATATGTATGAGGCCGGAAATGGCCATGAAACCCGGGTTCACAAAGTGAACCGACGATTGGTGATTTTCTGGGAATAGTAATCGAGGGTTTCACTATTCTCAAGAGTAGTGTTCACAAAATAATTTTTGTGAAAATATGTGTTTGGTCGAGTGATTCAAGTGGAATTGCTCATGTTTGATCATTAGCCCAAGTGAGCTACTTTTTGGAGTGTGGAAATGTGAAATTACATAACATGATTGTGTGATTTAAATTATGTGAATATATGCATGGTGATATATTTACATGTGTCATATGAGTTATTGAAATGGCATCACAATGCATGTGACGCCCCAAAACCCGGGGGTCCGTTGATCACCCACAACCCGGAATACAAGTACTCCGGTTACCCGACCCACTCAAAAATCGGGCAGGAGTCCCTTGGTAATGAGGAGCCTCTACCCAAACACAATACCTGCATATCCCCGTCCCAAACAACTAACATATCCAATATATGAGTAATACGCTACCAAATTTATAAACAATACTCATATGCATACCACTACGATCCAACTATATATCCCATAGTTACAAGAGTTACAATATTTACTCTTAAACAATACATACATTAAAATTAGAGAATTCTAATACATGTATACATCAAAGCCACAACCCGGCTTTCTTCTAATACGGACCTCATGGATCTTAACCGTCTCCCTGGCCAAGGCCCCGGCACCTATAAAAAGGGGGATCCCACGACGCCGGAATGGCGCCGCAGAGAACCCGCCCTAAGCCGGGCTACTCACCACCTAAGTGCAATGCAATGTTCAATTTAAACACATTCAAGCAAAATGCATGATCCTACTTGAATGTCTACATGACTAACTCGTGATCCCGAGTCTCCTCACCGACTCTCTCTCACACTCGCCTAAGCCTTGTATGAGAATATTCGCTTTATTAGTGGGCAATCTCCGATGAATATATATCAATCAATGCCCGACGATTGATATATATTATTTGTCTGTGGACTACCCTCCATGAATAAATATCAACTCGGGCCGCTCCGACGGTCGGGAGCATATTATTTAGCTCAGGATTACCCTCCGATGAATAAATATCAACTGGCCAGCTCCGACTTCCGCTGATATATACATTTAGTTTGACTACTCCCTCCGATAATTAACATTTTTAGACTACCCGAACCGCTTCTAGACTCATCTCATGCACTAATTCCTATGGTCCTAGGATGTTCCAGTGCATATGGAATGCATGTATGCCAGTTCCATCACAGTCTAATCACATGCAAACATATCAACATGAATATATTCGCATAATATCCAATCACACAATCATGTCATGTAATTAATCAATCCTGCTACCAAAATTAGGGCTCACTGGCTAATGATCAAACACGAGCGATTTAATTTAAATCACCCGACCAAACACATATTTTCACAAAAATATATTTTAGAACACTGTTTCGGGAATAGTGAAACCCTCGGTTACTATTCCCTAAAAATCACAAATCAACGATTCACCTTGTGAACCCGCAATCCACGGCCATTCCCGGCCCAATGCATACCAAGCAACCATTCAATACACAATCAACACAACCTACACCCAAACAGCCCATACCCACGGTTACGTGGTCAAGCATGGCAAGAAAATATTTCCACACTCGGGTCCCATGTTTTGGGACCGATCCAACGGTCTCCTAACGGCCTCATTCAAATTTAAACATTAGTAAAACATTTAAATGGGAATAAAACCCAAGTGAGAAAATCCCACCGCTGGGCGAGTTTGAAGAAACTCCCCGATCCCGTGAGTCCACGCGTAGCCGCCCCGCTGTAGAACCTTTCCCTTTCTTACCCGAGCCCCGCTAATCAGCCTGGATCGGCCGATCTTAGAGAGAAGCACCTCTCTCTCTCTAAAACCCCTCTCTAAACCAAACTCCACGCATCTCCAAAAAATAAAGCCTCTCACGCTTTTGCTTCGCTTAAGGTAGAGAAGGAGTGACTATTTGCTCTTTCGTCTGCGAATCGAAAATCAAAATTTTCTATAATACCTATTATGTCCCTCTTCTCGTGATTTGATATTCTAAGACTACCTCAGCCGGGCCCATTTTCATCATTTCTCTATCATACTCACTTATGGTACATGAGTACATACTTATATGTGCCTTTCATCGCGATCAATGCGGGTCCGACGACAGACCCGAAACGCCGATGCTCGAAAACGTGTCGACCGACTGCCTCGAATATTAAATTTACAGCAACCAGATTCGCGAGACTATTCCAATCTGAAATCCGCTTTCACATCGTGGATCTAGAGAATTAATTACGGATTTTTAACCCAAATTACCATTTTGTAATCTTAAATTACTACGATTTTACTCCTTATTCCAATTGGAATTTCTCGAGTCTTACACTCTCCTCTAAAAGGAATTTCGTCCCGAAATTCAAGACAATTATAAACACTCACGCCTACGCAACGCAGACAGACTACATTTAAACTGGGCTTATTTAATTGCTAAACAACTAAACCACGTACCTTCATCCCTAAACAAGAAGGGATAGGTGGCCCGCATCGTGTCCTCGCGCTCCCACGTGAACTCCTCCACTCCATAGTGTCTCCATAGTACCTTCACTAGCCTCACGGTTCCTATGCCGCAAACCCGACCACGCACCACACGCGCACCGGTCCCTCCGAAGGTCCCATCCGTGTCAATCTTTATCCGTCCCCAATCCACCACATGAGTCGGATTCGAGTATATCTCCGAGCATGGAGACGTGAACGCCCCGTGGACACCTGACATGCCGGGCGGTAACGCCAACCGGTACGCAATAGTGCCTACCCTCTCGAGCATCTCGAAGGTCCAATGAATTCGCGATAGCCATGTCATTAACCTCGACTACCCTCTCTTAGAATCACCTTCAAGGAAACGTGATCACTAATCTCGAACTCTAAGGGTCGACGTCGCACATCTACATAGCTCTTCTGCAGGCTCTGAGCCGTGAGAAGACGCATCAGATCGCTTCCACCTTCCTCGGCGTTCCCAACCGCATCGTGACCGTGTCGAGCCTCTCCCACCTCGGTCCAACATAACGGCCATCTACACGGGCCTCCCATACAATGCCTTATATGCACCATTCGTATATTCGCCCGTTAACTATTGTCAGAGGGCTAATTCCACGGCGTGGGCACTGCTCCTCTACCTTATGACTCCAGACACATGTCACCACAAAGATGTCCTCTATATGGTGGTTATAATCCTCACAATGATATCCCTACAATAACCCTTACTTGGTGTGTAAACGCCGACCTTCTCAAGGTCACAATCACCGACAACTAATGGACTCCATTAATCAGTCCATGTCATGAATGACTTCCATAATCAGAATCCCCGGTCACTCAACCACACCCAATGCAATTCCAATGGGTATCCAAATCTCGAGTCAATTCGAATTCTACTTAACTCTAAGTCCGTGATAACCATGTCCCCGTGTTTTCATCTCGAAATACACAACTTCTGGGCTTACACTTCGAGCCTCTTACATTTCCTCGATCTTAATCTCATGAGTCTTCTTTGAACGTAGTCCTAAAGACAAACTCAACCCACACTCACCAAGAGTGGTGAATTACCGTACCGTGCACCCACTCTCACTCATGAGCAGAATCCCAGAGATCTCTCACTCATAATCCCGACCTATCAAGTCAACTCTCCCCCTACACCCTAGGGAAGAACATCTATACTTGGCTTTTCTAAAGGCCTTAACCTCTAAGCCCAAATCCAATGTCGTGTCGGGTATGACAACCCTAAACTAGGTCTCAATTATCGACAACCCGATGGTCATAACTCATCCATGTCAATCCTGACATCAACAACCAATAAAGTCTACCACCCTAAAGTCCACTACGCTCACGCAAGCAACTCGATCCGTCTCGACTCACCCACACTCGCCCTTCGCCAATCAGGCTATGAGAAAGTGCTTGTATAGCACCCCGAACTCGAACTAGTTCCTCTTACCCGCATTTGTGGTGTGGAGGAATGAATCAGATACTCTCCTTCGCCCTACGGCTTAACCGACCGGGATTGGCCCCAAGGTCTCGGGATCCCTATCTCGGGAAATCCCGCCACTATGCCGAATCCCGGCCCTAGTCCTCGAAACTAGTGAAGCGTGGTCTTCGCCTCTCCCGAACTAGGAGAAAACTGATCCTCCCTCTAGCTACCAACACCCGTATCCCAAGTGTTCCAAGTATCCTCGATTTCTCTCTCTATGGTCAGGACCGTCCCAACCATGGAATACACGCCCCGTAGGCGAAGTCCTACGATCTTGTCCCGACGACAATCCCGCCCCGTTTCTCGCGGTTCTCGTGAATTCCTACCAATCCCAAGAAACTACGATCTCAAGATTGACATTCACTCCCAACTCATCACCGCCAACCTTCGATCGAATTAACACTCCCGTGCCGACACCACGATCCCAAATCACCCTAGTTTTCACCCGTGACTACCTAACTTGGCATTGCACAACTCGGGAGGGGTTCTCAAGAATCAGAATATTAACCAAGTGATACCCCCACTGACCGAGTAGATCAAAATGCCATCCACGGCGACTACTTAATAAACCCGATCTGTATTAGGTCAGAACATCCTATGCATGAGATCCATGAATGCTGCTAGCGCATTCGTCAATCCGAAGGGCATCACCGTAAACTCAAAGTGCCCATAACGCGTCCTAAACGCCGTCTTAGGGATATCTGTCTCCCTAGCCTTAGCTGATGGTAACCAGTGCGAAGGTCTATCTTGGCGTAGACTCGAGCTCCTCTCAACTGGTCAAATAAATCATCAATCCTAGGTAATGGTACCTGGCTTTGATCATAACCCTCGCTCAACCCGTCGTAGTCACGGCTACCAAAAGGGTTCTGCCCTTTTCAAGTAGAATAAAAACCAGATCACAGGAGGTGCTCATCTGACATCTTATCGAATAGATCCGTAGTCGGACTCGAGTTCACACCTCAACCTGGCATCATCCTATGAATCATAGAGATGGTTAAAGTACTGTGGTGTAACTCGACAACAAGTCTACATCCCTATGCGGAGGTAGTCCGTAGCTCATCCGAAAAAAACATTCGCGGTGACTTGCAAAACCACTCGAGGTAGACCAAGTCTGGTCTCACCTCGTCCTTCTGTGTAAGGCTCGCTAGCCAACCCGCCTAACCGTCCCTAGCACTGGGACCTCATATACCGCTCCTCGGGCAAAATATCGTGTTTCGCTCTCTATGAATTACCATACGAGCACCCTGCCCCCGCGTATAGGCTGCAGAACCTCCTACGCTCACAATCGATAACGATCCTGTAAGCTATAAGCCAATCCATCCTCAGGATGACCTCGAACTCTGACATGTCCATAATCCTCAGGTCCACTGTGAGTAGAGTCCTCGAGATCTCTAACTCGCAACCTCGACCTATCATTCTTATTCCCAGCCCTAATCCCTGGGGAGAACTCACGTACAACGCCTCCCTCTAAGGTCTCTAGAGGTCCCGCCCATTTCCATCATATTCGGGGTCTCATTCTCTGGGCCAGGAACGCAGCCTAGTCTAACTCGGTCGGGCAAGAGGTAATCCCCATACCCCTTTAACACTTTCTCGATCGCATGAACCAATGGTCTACCACCATCTGACTTTCCCTCGTGGAATGCTCTGAGATGATGCGTCCTAAACCTCTATGGTTTGTCAGATCTTCCCTACCTCGCTATACCACCAGTTATATAGTCACTGTAATACCTACAACTCCTCGGGCAAAGTCTCGCCGATTAAACACCGATTGTGCTCAACAGCACCCCCTGCGGACGTCCCTACGTCTCGTCCCTCTACTAGCCATTTACACAATTAATATGGCAACAAGAATCATTTATCTTCACTTCGCCCAACTAGTACATGTTGATTAATAATAGACTCGACAACCATGAACCCGGACCGCTCATTTCCTAAGTGGCGTTAAACCCAACCACTCGGGCCTCATTTATTTCAATAAAATTCCAAGTTTTCTTGTTCATTTCATTATCCAAATCCCCAAGGGTCATAGTTCATAACCTTAGCATTCACCATTTTCCTATACACATTATATCGCTTTATTATACTTCACAAGAACAATCGCAAGAATCACAATTCCACCTAGAGCAATACAAGTATCTCTAAGGCATAAGCACAGCCCCGAGACACTATTTATACACATAAACCAGTGTATACACATTGTCCTTGCATTTACAAGTAATGCAAGGCAATTAATTATACATTTAAAACATTTTTAT
Organism: Tetrastigma voinierianum; assembly: GCA_016808115.1. Classification (NCBI taxonomy): domain Eukaryota; kingdom Viridiplantae; phylum Streptophyta; class Magnoliopsida; order Vitales; family Vitaceae; genus Tetrastigma; species Tetrastigma voinierianum. The sequence goes on from JAEQBH010005658.1 coordinate 269,774, forward strand.
CAACAAAAATTTTATTTTTGAAAATTTTATTTTTCTAAAATTTTGTCCTATTTTATTTGATGTTATTTTTTTTAAAAATATTTTTTTTCGAAATTTCATTGGTCGGCGCTTGACCGGTCAACGCCATCGCTCACTGACATTGGTCTACGCTTAATGTTCCATGGATTATTCACTTGACATCGTTCATCGACATCGTTGGTCACAATACAAAATCAGATGTAACACACTCCAAAGCAGCCCTGTCAAGCCTTGCAATACAATTTCCTTTCCCTTGTTGTCTTGCAATACACCCCCTTTCTATCCCTTCCTTCAAGTCACAACAATTCTAGCTAATCGCACTCTTGCAATGGCACTTTGTTGTGTTGCAATACAACCTGAGCCACTACACTCTCCTCGTTAATACATCTTCAACTCAACCTAAGGTCAGACACATGGCCCTCCAGCCATCACCTCTCCTCCAGTGCCACAACAGTAATCAATGTCCTCCCCAACACTCTCCCAACCAATCCACACAATCCTGCACATGCATCCCAGTCGACGGTGGGCCATAACTCATCCAAGCCTCCTCCCCAATACAAAAATAAAATGGTCAGTGTCCTTTTCTGCAATTCCTTCCAAATTCTCTCTGTAATACAACTGTGCTGGGCCTGGGTAATACAAATTCATTAATATTGCTGGGCAAAGAGCCCAAAAACCCAAGCTTCGTGACCGATTTTTTTTATAATATATATTTATATATTTTCCATTATTTCCAAGAATCGGAAAAAATCACTAAATCACTAAAAATCATTTTTTTCCATTTTCTTTTAACACTCAATAAATCTACAAAATTTATTTTCTTATTTTTCTTCGCTTACACCATATAAAACCTTAGAAAATTATTTTCTCAATTCCTCATAACCAAATAAATTTATAAAATTTATTTCTTTTCTTTGCTTCAAATTTTTTATTTTCCAACAACCCAAATAAATTTAGTAAAATTTATTTTATTTAATTTTCTTCGCTTAAGCACTCGTAAACCTTAAAATTATATTTCTTCACTCCTAAACCAACAAATTTATAAAATTTATTTTCTTTTTTTCCAGCTTCATACTAAAAATTTCTCCCACCTTTTCATTCACCCAAATAAATTTATGAAATTCTATTTCTTTTACTTTCCTTTTGTTCAAGCTTACCCAATCGGGGAACTTCCTTTTAATGTCCTAACACCTTAAAATTTTATTAACTTTCTATTTTGTCATCCAATAAACCAAATAAATTGATTTCCTCCTACTTCTATTTCATTTCCGCTTGTACAATCAAAAAAACTCCTAAACAAAATTTCCAATACACCTATGTGTTAATCACTTAAGCACAATATTCCACAACACATTAAAAACATGGCATACCCACCATCATACAATAATTCACCATTCATCAACATTCACATAAAACACATCAATTATCAAATCATAATAAAACACACCAACACACCGTGCATGTAGTGTGTCCTAGTTTTGTCCCCGTGATTTCCTAGGTAATCCCATACCTAAACTCAACATCAAACCACACCTAGTGTGATGCCTTCCCTCAACCACGGACTAAGCCCCCAAATCCCTGTTCCATAGGTTTCTCAGATACCATATCTGACGCCAACAAAACCACCTAGTGCGATGGATGTACTCCAACTCGAGTCCCTAGGTATTCGTATACCTAGGCTATGATACTGCTTCGTGACGCCCAAACCAAAGTCCGCTGACTACCCGGTCAAATCCATTTAATACAAGTGGATGCCTGCCACCCGACCACTTCAACCCGCAGTCTCCTTTGTACCGAGCTCTACCCAAATACAATACTCCGGTGATATCCTATCCCAAACAATCCAATATATCCAATATATTAGTAATACCGCCACTGGGTCATAAACAATACTAACATGCATACCACTACGACTAACTATATATCCCATAGTTACAAGAGTTACAATATTTACTTAAACAATACATACATTAAAATTAGAGAATTCTAATACATGTATACATCAAAGCCACAACCCTGCTTTCTTCTATCATTTAATTCCTCAAGGATCGAACCTGCCTCCTCATGCCTGCACCTATAAAAGGGGGGATCCCATCGACCGGTGAGCTATGTCAAGAGGGAGAACTCAGCCCTGCCGGCTACTCTCACCACCTAAGCGCAATGTAATGTTCCACCTTAAACACACATTCCAAGCAAATGCATGATCCTACTAATGTCTACACGACCAACTCCTGTATCCCGAGTCCTCACTCGACTCTTCTCTCACACTCGCCAAGCCTCAGGCAAAGTGAGAATATCTGCTTTATTAGTGGGCAACCTTCCGATGAATATATATCACCGGGGTCATCCGACGATTGATGGTATAATATTTGTTTGTGGACTACCCTCCGATGAATAAATATCAACCGCCGCCTCGACTCGCCATATATTATTTAGCTCGTGGATTACTCCTCCGATGAATATCAACCTGGGCCGGTCCGACGGCTGATATATATATTATTTAGTTTGACTACCCTCCGATAATTAACAACATTTTTAGACTACCCTCCGAACCGTTCTAGACTCATCTCATGCACTAATTCCTATGGTCCTAGGGATGTTCCAAAGCAGGTATATGGAATGCATGTATGCCAGCCCATCACAGCTCAATCACATGCAACATACTTCAACATGAATATATTCGCATATCCAATCACACAATCATGTCATGTAATTAATCAATTCCAAAGTATCAAAATTAGCTCACTGGCTAATGATCAAACACGAGCATTTAATTTAAATCACCCGACCAAACACATATTTTCACAAAATATATTTAACACCTGCTTTCTGAATAGTGAAACCCTCGGTTACTATTCCTGAAAAATCACAAATCAACGGTTCACCTTGTGAACCCGCAATCCACGGCCATTCCCGGCCCAATGCATACCAAGCAACCATTCAATACACAATCAACACAACCTACACCCAAACAGCCCATACCCACGGTTACGGGCTGCTCCATGGCAAGAAAATATTTCCAATAATTCTATCTCCATGTTTCCTTGGGGACCGATCCATTCCAACGGCCTCATTCAACCAAACATTTAAAAACATTTAAATGGGAATGAAACCCAAGAAGCGGAGAAAATCCTACCCTCAAGGAGTCGAAGAAACTCCCGATCCCTAGTCCACGCGTAGCCCCGCCCCGCTGTAGAACCTTTTCCTTCTTACTCCGAAAACCGCTCTAACTGGCTTGATCGCCTCGGATCTTAGAGAGAAGCACCCTCTCTCTCTAAAACCCTCTCTAAAACCCAACCTACTGCATCTCCAAAAATAAAGCCTCTCACGTTTTTGCTTTGGCTTAAGGTAGGAGAAGGAGCACTATTTGCTCTTTGTCTCTTTTTGCGGATCAAAATCAAATTCTATAATACCCATTATGTCCCTCTTCTCGATTTGATATTCCTAGCACTACCTCAGCCGCTCCATTTATCATTTCACTCATACCACTTATGGTACATGAGTACATTACTCATATGTGCCTTCATCTCATCAAATCGACATTCAAGACCCGAAACGCGATGCTCGGGGTAAAAACGCGGTCGACCCGAATTGCTCGAATATTACGAAATTTTACGTAAGTAACTAAGATTCGCGAGACTATTCCAACGGTGAAATCCGCTTGGTCATCAGTGTGGATCTAGAGAATTAATTCACGGATTTTTAACCTAAATTACCATTGTAATTCGAAATTACGATTTTACCCTTATTCCAGAAATTGGAATTTCTCGAGTCTTACAATGCATTTCATATGCACTGGGGCACCCTAGAGAGATAGGAGTGAGTGCATGAGGTAATTCTAGAGAGAATGATTTCGGAGGGTTGTCTAAAAATAATAATAATGATCGGAGGGTAGTCCATACTAAAAATATCAATCTTCGGAGACGGCCCAATTGATATACATCGGAGGGTAGTCCTGTAACACCCCGTCCCGATGAGGTGCACAAAGACATGTAACCTGTAGGCGGCGCATACGCCACACCAAGTGTCATTGTAAAGATAAAATTGTAAAGTTTTCAAAGAATTTGTGGAACTTTTGCAAATTAAGGAAAGCTGAGGGTGAAAGTATAATTAATGGAAGTTTAAATAGTAAAATAATAATAATAAATTTCCAAATAGTTCGAAAGTCCTCGAAATTAGATCCTCGGATGACCTAAAACCGACCGTGACCGTTAAATCTGGTCTCGCAAAATCTAAGACCTATAAAAGTTTCGCTTAATCTCATAGAGGCGCCTGAAGATGCCTTTCTGAATTTTTAGCGACTTCACAGAGAGTGAAACCTCGAAACGAGATTTCTTTGAAAATTTCAAAAATGATAAATATTTAAAGAATATTCAATTAGAAGCAAAAGGAAATTGAAACCAGGAGAAAATAAATTGTTACGGAGCTGAAACGACCAAGAAGATAAAGAAAAAGGGACATGTGGGTCCCACTTAAAAAAAGATAAAAGCAAAGGCGGGAAAATTGTGGAATCGTGCTCAAAGTTTATGCTTAAAAGGCTGTTGCTCTTAAACCCATTTTCAAGCAACTACTAGTGTATTATTATTATAAACTGCTTTTGCATCGGGTATTTAAATTGTTTTGAGTCAGAAACCATATTTCCAAGAGCAAGCAAATGGTTTTGATTTAAACCATATTTTTAAAGCAAGCAATAAGTTTAGCAAGCAAGTAAATGGTTTTGATTTTAAACCAAATGTGAAAAACAAATAAATAATGGTTTTGATTTATTCAACCATATTTGAAGCAGCAGCTTCGCCATATGAATTTAGCAAGTACTGGTTTTGAATTTCAGGGAAACTATATTTAAAAACAAGTAAGAAAATGGTTGTGAATTATTAAACCATTTTTCAAGCAAGCAAGCAAGTAAGCAAATAGTTTTTAATTGTAAACCATTTTTCAAGCAAGCAAGCAAGCAAATGGTTTTAAATTGTAAAACCACTTTTCAAAGAGCAAGCAAGTAAAAGGATATTTCACAAATGCGCCAACTAAAAATCCCTAGTTCTAAGCAAGTAAGCATAACATCGTAGGTATTCTACGTGTACCCGTGGTGTTAGGATATCATACATGTATTTTAGTTTTGCCTGGTCGGCAAACTTAGGTCATGCATCAGCGGCATTTAAAGGAGAATCGCTGCAACGTACAGAGTATATGATTAACGCGTTAGCTAAATTATGGTGATGGCGACACAAGGTCAATTCCACCATATTTACCGGAAAAGGTGATGCAGACACAGGTCCTTCCACTTGCACGATCGATGCACAGGCTCCCGTGTTCACTAGGGTACAACAAACAAGTATAGGCCTCCAATAGTTGATGTTTTTTAAGCATGATATACAATTTTGAAAAATCAACCATTGGTACACCTGCCGCCAAAGCCCAGAGAGATGCCTAGCAACCGCTGGAGCATGCCCCGCTATATTTCAAACGATCCGTTGAGCCCAGCTCCCGCAGGATTTTAAAACGACCCGCTGAGCCCAGTCCCGTGGTGATTTGAAAAAAAAAAAAAAAAATGGTCGAGCCCATGCTCTCAAAGGTTTATAAAAGTTTGGTAAACTTTTAAAGCTAAGAGGCTATAAAGCGTTTTTAAACTTTTAAAGCAAGAGATTTGAGAAATGTTTTATACATTTTTAAAGCACTTATTAAAAAGTTTTATAAACTTTCAAGCAAGCAAGGTAAAGCAAGTAAGCAAGAGACTGGTAAGTTTTATAAACCTTTAAAAGCAAAGCAAAGCAAGCAAGCAAGTATTACAAGTTTTATAAACTTTTAAAAGCAAGCAAGTGCAGAAAGTTTTAGAAACTTCAAAGTAAGCAAGCAAGGCTTCCGAAAATATCTCGGTAAAGAGAGTTTTATAGCCAGATAGGCCAGAAAAGCGAAACACCATTTTATAAAACATACACCCACTCCAGCTCGCTTTTAGCTCATTATTTTCCCCTCGTTTTAAAAACTATTTCTTCGTGCACAAAGATTCGACCGGAGAATATTAGGATTCTCCTGACATTTGTACAAGTGCTATTATTAATAATATTTTGTAAGGAAATACTTTAAATTTGTATAATGGAGCATATGTATGTACATAGTGTAGTTTTTTGAGAATGTGTTGCTTACCGGTTGCCATATTTGAAATGTGTGCTGTGTGTATACAGATTTGAATCATGCCCTATGCAGCTCGCTATGCCGCCGGTTTTACCGTCGCTAAGATTTTAACAAATCCTGGGTTAGAAAAAGTAAAAGAAAATTTTTATACGAGGCTGCCAGTTAACACGGCTTCGTCACGTAAGCTTCTTAGCTCAGACAGTAACCCAGCTAGGATTTCCTCGTGGAGTGGCCGGCACACCCGCCGCCGCAAAGGCGTGAGTCAAGGTGGTATCGTAGCAGAGTATACACAACTTATGGCTTCACAGGAGACTGATACCATGTCAAAGATGGTATTGTGAGCATGCTGGTATAACCTAAGGTTTGAGGAGAAATAATCCCAACATAAGTTGGTAATAGAGCCGAGTCTTAGGAAAACCTGTGTTATACATAATTTACACTATTGGCAACCATGCAATTTCGAATTCAAAGTACATACATATCAAATGTTTCAGTAAGCTAAAACAGCTTGATTTTTGGTAAATACAACACTATATGTCGAAGAGGACGAGGTCGCCCTAGGAGAGTCATTCCACTTCGGCTCCGAGCTGCCTGGTGCGACTGTAGAGATGATACGTAGTTGGCGTCTCCCCACTACCGCTCTATGAATCAGCTTCAAAGAAGAGTCGCTTTGACCATCTGGCCACCGTAGGGAGCTCGGTGCCAGTGGATTGTTTACCGCAGAGCAAGTGGCACATTGCACAGATATAGCCATAGCGACCACAAGAAATAAGTTCTCACACCGCCACCTGTAGAGGATATGGAAGAACCTATGGTCGACAGAGTACGGTAACAGCGTCATATGGGATGGCAAAGATGATCCAAAGGCGTACTGTTATGGCTAGACCAAGTGTCAATAGTGCCACGAGTTGGGCTGGCTACTGCATGAGCGTGAGAGTCTTGTTTTCAAGTTTTCTCGATGGAAGACTCGGCTATGATCGTGGGATCGTGAGAGAGGAGGTATCCTGATGGCATATCATGGGACCAATTCCAGCAAGAATTCATTGATAGGTTCTTTCCTCAAAGCCATAAGGATTCAAAAATTAAGGAGTTCTTCAAATTAGAGCAAAAGAACATGTCAGTGTCAGAATATGAGAAGAAGTTCTCAATTAGTTAGGATTGGTTCTCTATATTCGCTTTGATGAAGTCTCTCATGCAAAAGGTTTTACTCAGATCCGCAGATCGAATCGTAGTGCATTTATCGCTGGTTCCTCGTAATAGATTTGGGACTTAGCCAGGTCGCTCTAAGAGCTGGCAAAGCACTACACCCATGTCGTGAGTAGACAGAAAGTAAAAGGAGTGCACCAGCGCCCCAACAGCTCGGGTCGGCACAAGAGGAAAGAAAAGCATGAGGTTACCGAGGCCGAGGTGCGTGTCGCAGGAGCTATCTCTAGTCGTGGATCAAGTGAGGCCCGCACCGTAAAGCCGGGAGTTTATGCCAGAATCTCATCAATGAATGCGTGATAACTCCTGCATGTGGTCACTAGTATTATTTCTTATCCCGATCATGATGCATATACATTAGCGACCCGTGAGCTACACATCTGCTTCGTGATCCAAGCATTTCTTAGATCGCCTGTGATAGAGACCCAACCATTGTAAAGGGGGTATGATACTCTCCACTGAGGATCATATTCCTCAAACAGAGTAGTCGTGGATAGTAGAGTTCCTAGATCGAGGGAGGAGTCTCAAATGGATCTTATAGCTTCAGACATAAGGGATCTTGATGTGGTTCCTGGAATGGACTATCGCCTCTACCATAGAGCCACATTAGATTGTTATAAAAGGAAGTAAAGTTTCATAGCCGTGGAAATCGGAGGTAAAGTCTGTGGAATGCGTAGAGAGTTATCTTCCACATGCGATTCCTACCATGGCGTCAAGCAGAATGCCACGTATGTCATTGCATATCTAGCGATGCTGGGTGGAGATGCAGGTTAAGGGACTCTAGCTGATGATTCCAGTTGTTAGAGAGTTTCCAGATGTATTCCCAAATGATATTGCAGGCTTACCTCCAGATAGAGAGGTGGAGTTCACATTGATTTGATCCCAAGGACTGAGCCCATTTCCATTCCTCCTTATAGATGGCCCCCGCAGTCGAGAGCTTAAGGCCCGCTTAGAAGAATTATCGAGTAAGGATTCATCTCAATGTGAGCATATCCCCATGGGAGCTCCAGCCTCTTCGTGAAAAGAAAGATGGAGTTTCAAGGCTGTGTATACTACAAAGGGCTGGAACAGTTACCATCCTGTAATCGCATCCACTCCCTAGGATCGATGAGTTATTAGATCAACTCCAAGGGTCTCGAGTATACCCAAGATGGGGACGTAGGCCTGGGTATCATCGCCTGAGGCGGCAGAGCACACCTAAGATCATTTGAGATTTCATCATCATGAGAGTTAGAGTATTCTATTACGACTAATGCCAGAAGCTTTTACGGATTTGATGAACCTGTATTCCAGCCGTATTTGAATAGGTTCGCCATAGTTTTATCGATGATATCCTCAGGTATTTAGGTATTTAGAGGAACATTCAAAACACTGAGGATTGTATCACAGAATCTCTAAGGGAATACGCAAATGTACGCCAAGTCGAGCAAGTGCTAGTTTCGTCGACAGGTGACATTCCTGTGTCATGTGATTTCACCTGAGTGAGCGGATCCCCGTAAAATGAAGGTGTAAATTGAAACCACCAAAGAATGTGTCGAGGTCTAAGCTTCCTTGGTTTAGCAGGGTATTACAGGAAGTTTGTTGAGGGGTTCTCCAAGATAGCAGCCCCACTGACCAAGCTGACAAGGAAAGATGTCAAGTATAATTTGGTGGATGCCTGCCATAAGAGTTTTGATGAGTTGAAGGGTAGATTGACTTCAGCTCCAGTTCTAGCTTTGCCCAATGGGAGAGATGGGTTTGTAGTCTATAGTGATGCTTCCAAGTAAGGCGTTGGTTGTGTTTGATGCAAAATGATAGGTGATCAGACATGCCTCTGGGACAGCTAAAGAAGCATGTGGAGAATTACTCCCACACACGACTGAGTCACAGTTAAATGTGTTTGCTCTAAAAAATACGGAGACATTACTTACATGGTGTTCTCGCAGATCTTTACGATCATGTTCTCACATATTTTCACCCGTAAAGAGTTAAACCCGAGGCAAAGAAGATGGTCAAGCTGATCAAGGACTACGACTGCATCTACTGAGTACCATCCAGAAAGCTAATGTCGTAGCAGATGCCTTTAGTACCAAAGAGTTCATTGTCTCATATGAGATCGTTATCTTCCACTACTGGGTGGATCCGAGGTCCCTTAGGGGTGATATCAAGGTCGAGGATCTGTGAGCCTTGTTAGCCACATTTCATGTTGCACTCTCCTAGTGGATCAGATTTAGTAGGGCGCATGATCCACAGATGATTGCTTAAGGAAGATAGAAAAAGCGGAAAGAAAGTAGTTTCAAATTAGAGATGACTTACATGATAAATAGAAAAGACGTAGAATGTGTGCCAAAGTATGGCGAAATAAGAGAGACATTATGGAAGAAGCACATTCATCTCCGTATATGCTATGCATCCGTGTAGTACCTCAAGATGTACAGACTTGAAAGAACATTACCGGTGGAATGGGATGAAGAAAGAGATTGCAAGTTTTTGCCTCTGTGCCTAACCCACAAGAAAGGGCAGTGTGGTACGGCTCGCATGAAAGAGATAATTACTCTCATTCCAAAGATGGAAATCGAATAGATCATCATGGATTTCGGTAAATGTGTCTCCACCTTGACTTTGTAGACAAATATAGCTGATGCTATATATGGATAGTTGATCGATCGACGGTCCAGGCTTCATTTTCTACCAATTAATGTCGAGGACTTTTCGAAAAGTCAGCCCACCAGATGCGGATGATAATGAGACTTCACCTGGTTCCAGCTGATAGTTTCAGATCGAGACCCTGTGTTCACATCCGTGTTTTGGCTCTGTTTGCAAACGTAATTTTAGGTACTCTCGCTACATTTCAAGACATCATTTCATCCTGGGGACTGGACACAATGAGAGGACCATTCAGACGCTGGGGAGGATATGGCCGAGAGCTTGTGTGATGGAATTCAAGGGGAGTCGATATTCACTTGGCACTAATGGAGTTTGCCTACGCCAATAGCTATCAAGCCAAAGATGTGAGATGCTCCATTTGAGGCACCGTATGGTAGGAAATAGACCCAATGTGTCAGATGAGGTCGTGAGAGAAGACTAGTAGGCCCTGAGCTAGTGCAGATCACTTCAGAGAATGTGAAAGTTGTTCGTGATAACTTAAAGATAGCAAGAGATAGACAGAGAAGTTATGCGGACAACCGTCGTAGAGACTTACAATTCGAGATAGGTGATCGGGTCTTTTTGAAGATTTCCCCTTGGAAAGGTGTTTTGAGATTCGGAAAACGAGGCAAGCTCAGTCCAAGATTTATAGGACCTTATGAGATTGTGAGCAAGGTGGGCCCAGTAGGGGCTTACAGTCGGTTACCCCTCGTTTATCAAGGATTCATGACACATTCCATGTGTCGATGTTAAGGGAAGTACATTCCGTATCCTTCACACGTGCCGAGAGAGCAAACTAATACAAATGAAAGGAGAACTCGACGCCAGGAGGGAAACACCCGTGTAGATTGTAGATCGCAGCAATGTGTCAGGGAGTAAGGTGATTCCTTTAGTTGAAGTCCAAGAGGAGGAATCATGAGAGGGAGGCAAATAATTGGGAGCCAGAGGTCTGGGGAGCAAGGGCCGCCAATACCCTCAATTATTTTCCGAATGAGGTACTTTCCTTTCCTTTGAGTTTAGTTTGTTTATTTCGAGGACGAAATGTTCTAAATGAGGGATGATTTGTAACACCCCGTCCCGATGAGGTGCACAGTACATGTAACTGTAAGTGCGCATATGTGCACCAAGTGCCATTGTAGCGATACAAATTCAAAGTTTCAAAGCACCGTGGCACTTTTGCAATTAAGGAAATCTGAAAGTGAAAGTATAATTAATGGAAGTTTAAATAGTAAAATAATAATAAATTGCCAAAATAGTTCAGGGAAGTCTCGAAAATCCCAGATCCTCTGGGATGACTAAACCACTACGCTGCTAAATCTCTGTCTCGCAAAATCTAGTGACCTAGAAAAGTTCTCGCGAATCTCTATGGCGCCAATATTTAATTTCTGAAGTGATCATCAGAGTAAAACCCTAAAAACGGATTTTTGAAAATTCCGAAAATGACAAATATTGTGCAAATATGCTCGTTCAATTAAGATAAAGGAAATTGAAACCGGGAGAAAATAAATTGTTTCGGAGCTGAAACGGACCAAGAAGAGAAAGAAAAAGGGACATATGGGTCCCACTTAAAAAAAAAAAGATAAAAGCAAAGGCGGGAAAATTGTGGAATCGTGCTCAAATTCTTAAAGTAGCAGAAAAAGTTGAGCGTTCTAAACCCATTTTTCAAATACTAGCCAGACATTATTATAAACTATTTTTTTACACCTAAGATTTAATTCGCTTTCTGGAATAGAAAACCATATTTCCAGAGCAAGCAAATGGTTTTGATTTTGAACCATTTTTTAAGCAAGCTAAATAAGTTTAGCAAGGCAAATGGTTTTGATTTTTAAACCATATGTGAAAAACAAATAAATAATGAAGTTTTGATTTATTCAAACTATATTTGAAAAGGTTAAGTAATTTAGAAGTAAGTAATGGTTTTAAATTGAAAACCATATTTAAAAACAAGTAAAGAAAATGGTTGTGAATTAATAAACCATTTTCAGCAGCAAGCAAGTAAGCAAATGGTTTTTAATCTGTAAACCATTTTTCGCGTTGTTATTGAAGCAAACGTTTTAAATTGTAAACCATTTTTCAAAGAGCAAGCAAGCAAAAGAATATTTGTGAAAACAAGCCTAACTAAAATCCCTAGCCAAGAATCATACCATTAGTGATTTCGTGACGCCGCACCATGTTAGTGATATCATACATGCATTTTAGTTTCGGCTGACGACAAACTTAGGCCATGTATCACGGCATTTGCAAGTGAGATCGTCAGACGCATAAAGATATAGTGGCTAACGTTGCTACCTAAATTACGCTACTACGACACGCGTCAATTCCACCATATATTATACCTGGAAAGGAGGATGCGATTACGTGTCCTTCCACCTCGCACTCCGCCTTCCACCTTTAAAAGCAAAGCAAAGCAGTTAGCAAGTACGAAAAGTTTTATAAACTTTTAAAAGCAAGCAAGCAAAGTATTAAAAAAGTTTTATAAACTTTTAAAAGTAAAGCAAGTGTAAAAGTTTTAAACTTTAAAGTAGTTAAAGAGAGTTTCCTTTAAAATATCTTCAGAAAGAGAGTTTTATAGTTTTGAGACAGCCAGTGGAGTAAGAACATTTTATAAAATGATATACCACTGAGCCTCGTTTAGCCTATTATTTTCCTAGCTTTTGAAAAAACTCATTTTCCGTATAGGACTCTGACACTGAGCATGTTAGATTCTTCGGTATTTGTACAAGTGCTGTTAGTAATAATATTTTGTAACGAAATGCTTTAAATTTGTATAATGGAGCATATGTATGTACATAGTGTAGTTTTTTGAGAATGTGTCGGGTCACCGGGTTGCCACATTTCGGGAAATGTGTAAGTCGCGGGTAATACGTGGATTGAATTGTCCCCGGCACGCAATTGCGCCGTTGAAGCTTTACTGCCGCTAAGATTTTACCAAATCCTAAGTTAGAAAAAGTAAAGAAAAATTTTTATACTGAAGTTTAAGGCAAGCAATACGACTTCTGCTTCACGTGGTTTCTAATGCTAGGAGGTAACGGCTGAGGGATTTCAGGTGGATGGCCGCACACCTCGCCGCAGGGGGTGGGGGCGTGCTTCGGTCCACACATAATATCAATCGTTGAGTCGGCCCAATTGATATATCTCTGAGGGTAGTCCAACAAATATAACATCGAAGACTCCGGCCCACTACTTAGATCGGAGGGTAGACTACAAATAAACAAATAACTGTTTGAAACCAGTTTTCCCATACACGGCTTAGGGCAGTGTGAGGGGAGCCTATGAGGACTCCTGGATATGAGTTGAGCAATTGTGACATTCAAGCAGTGACTAAGATTTGCCAGAATTGCATGCTTGTTTCGAGCATTGCATATGCACTTAGGTGGAGAGTAGCCCACTCTTAGTGGCAGATTCCAATTCACCGAGCATTAGCTCACCCCGTCGATGAACATATTTTCGCGCATGCGAGCGCACGAGAGACTTCGGCTCGTCCTGCAGGCTGAGTTTAGAAGAAAAGCCTGATTGTGGCTTTGGTTTTGTGATGTATAAAGCATGTATTAGAATGTTAGAATTTTAATATATGTTATAAAAGAGAATTCATTAACCCTAAACCATTTGATATAATTTGATTTATACATGACGAAGATTGTTATCGCCCAAGAGTCGCTTTTACTCGTACATAGATATCATGTGATTGATGTTGATCGGGACAGTTATATTATTGTGCGACAGATCCTAGAGCTCTCCGTACAAAGGAGATTCCCTGCCGATTTTCGAACGTCGGAAAGTACCCGACATCCACGCAAGATTCCGCGGCCGACGGGTAAATCGTATTCCCGGAAACGGGGCGTCACATACATGACCCATTAGGGCTACAATTTCAAATTTTATTTGTATATCTAAAGTAAACAAAAAATAGCAATGAATAAATTAAATATAACATCAAAAAATAACAATGAATAAATTAATTGTAAGATCAATTCAGATACATGGTCTAGATTATTAATTATATCATTACCAGATTATTACCATTTAATTATCTGTTTTGTACAAACAAAAACTATCAATTAATTGTGCCCATTTTCAAAAACATTCTAAAAACAAAAAAGACATCTTTATTCGAATCGGAGTTCAAGAAAAGTGAATAGATTGAATTATATTAAAAAAAAAAAAAGATTTCCTTATTTTAATTATTAATAGTTTCTTTAAAGAAAAATAGCGTCAGTGAAGACAAACTCATCCATGAGAACGTATAGCAAAACTTGAAAGCTTGATAAATTAAATATCATATAAAATTCAGATTTCTTAACGAAACCATTTATTTGGGTAAAGATAAAAAGATTTTATAAAGAAAAATAGAGAAAGATTTATCTTAATGAGTTTCTTGGATCATAAATTTCAATTTAATTCATTCCCATTTTAGTTATTAATATTTTCTTAAAAAAAAATTAGTGCCAAACACTCATACAGATGAATTAGAAAATTTTGTTCTTAAATCTATATAGACACATCCGACATACATAAAACTTTAAATTTATATGATATCATATAATTTCATTGGCTCGTGTGGGTAGATATCAACATCTTTTACTTTTCCATCTTGAATCATTGAATGTCTGCTAATCTTTCTAAAAGAAAATAACTGGCTGCTCTTTCATCCGTCGTGTTGAAACCTAAACCCGACAGTGAACAAAGGCTTTTATCTAGCTTTTACGCCTTATTTTCTTTATTCTTACTCCTAAGAAGACACAAAAGTTATTTTGTCTTCTTTTCAGTCTTTCCCAATATTTTCTCCCTCTGCTTACATTTATACACATTCAAACAACAGATATTTAATAAGATAATACTATCATTTTTAGATATTTAGAAGGATAAAAAAGAAAAACCTGAAATTAAAAAAAAGAAAAAAAAGAAGAAGATATGATGAGATATCTTTAAAGATCCAATCCACACACTTGTGCCTTGAGGCCCAATGGGATGTTGTTTGGGCTTGAAAGTTGGGTGGATTATGTGACTAGTGGTTGGACTTTTTGGGCTTGCATTAATGGCTTCATTAATCGGTCCACAAGAATTCTTAGGGTGGAAAGAAATTGAATTACCAAATTTATTTAATATTTTTAATTCTAGGCTTTGTTTCGGTTCCAAGAAAAAGGAAATGTAATTAAATTTGTTACAAACTCATATAATTTAAATTATTTTAATTTTTATATTAATAAATTAACATACAATAAATGAAAGTATAAAATAGTAAATAAATGTAATTTATTGATTTTAAATCTTTTTTCACACCTTACAATGTAGGCTTATTTTTGTTGCAAAGTAATTTTATTATTTTATTTAAAAAAATTAGAAATAAAAATTGAATTAAATTATTTTGTAAAATTAATATTCAAGGTGGCATAATGCAATCTCATAACCCAAATTGAGCTTCAAAAAACAATCTCGAAATCAATTTTAATCCCTTTATTTTGCAAGGTCCTTGTTTTTTTTATGTTTTTATTTTTTATTTTTTGATATCTATCTTCACTTCAGACAACATCAGAAGATTTTGTTCTTAAAGATACTCGAACTTGGTCCCTTCTTTATGACATGCCAAACTCTTGAGCAATGAGTTACTGCTACCATAGTTGAGGAAGCTATAAGTGTCTGTTTGGCACTCTTCCAAGATATAACTCCTCTAGCTAGCATGAAAAAATAACCTGAATTGCATTGTTTGCTATCTTGACATCTAGCAAAATCGAAATCGGTCACCCAAAGATTCTAAACCTGGTCCCGATCTCCCGACACGTGAGCATGAAATTCCCTTTGCTTTAAGTACCCAATGACTCGCTGCCGCATCAATGGTAAACTGTGGTTACCTATATTTGCCCCAACATGCCAACTATGAATGCAAGAGTCCAAATGGACGTGCATACTTGAGCATACATAGCACTCCCTTAAGGCCAATGCATAAGGTCGATTTCCTCACTTCAAGATTATTTTTAAAAAGGCTAGAGCTTAAAACTAAACTTTGTCTCCCTGGCCACAGCGTATTCCGATGAACAATGAAGCCCTAACCCGGTCCGTCGACAACCCATCAGTCACAATACATGTAGCTACTGAAAGTGTCTTAATACCAAAATGAGTGTCACTCTACCTGAGACTCAATTATGAGTAAAAATGACCACGTCAGGCCCATACATCCAAACTCACCAAATTATAACCAACTATATTACAATAATTTCAATAGTTAATTACACTCCTATACAAACATGTATCAATCAGAATGTTTCATACATGTTTTACAAAAATATATAATCAAAACCACATGTCGGCTTTCTTCTCAAGTCGCCTCAGCCGAAAGCAACTGCCTCTCCTAATACTCCTCCTCAGTACCTAAAAGGGGATCCCAACAAATGCGAGCAATGCCTAGTAGTTGAATTTTCCTACATTGAGTTACTCCCTACCTAAGTGCTTATGCAATGGCAAACACACATATTCAAGTGAATTCATGATTCCTACTCGAATGTCTACATGTTATGGATGAGAATGTGACTCATCATTTCCCACTTCTCGAGCCCTCACTGACTCCCTCACACATGCATATTCCAGTTGTGAGAAACACGGTAAGACCCGAGAAATCTAAATTTCGGTAGTAAGGTAAAATCGTAATTCTTTGGTAAAATCCCAATTTATTCTAGATCTCGATGACGAAATGGATTTCACCGTCGAATCGCCTTGAGAAATCTAACTTAGCATGAATTTCTGGTCACTCTCGAGACAAATGTGAGTTAGCACGTTTTCGAGGCATCACATTTTGGTTCCATAAACGCTTATTCGATGTACAAAAATCACATCTTAACACGAATCATGTGCCATGGCGAATGGAGTAGAGAATGATGGAAACACTACCGATATAGTGCCGAGTGTCAAACTCCAGTTAAGGGACGAAATGTCATTGAATGTTAATTATAATAAAACAAAAATAGCCAATAGTGCATCATCTTCTATTAATTTGAAGACCAAACGTGGGGAGGAGGCAAGGGTTACAGCTTTGTTTTGTAGAGAGAATCCACCTCCTCTCTAGATTATCTGGACATCCAACCGTCTAGTTTTCTGAGTGTGTTAAGGAGCCGGCTTCACACGAAGAGTTTGCCATCGTGGCACCGGTTTTAGGAGTTTTCACAAACTCCGGGTGAGGTGGGTTTCTTCCTTTACTTGGGTTCTTTACACTTTGTTTAAGTGTATTTACAATGTTTGAGCTCGATGAGGCCGTGAGGGAAAGTTGCTTCGGACGGCTCCAAAGCTGGAACCGAGCGCCGGATTTTAGAAACCCATGTGTTGGATTTTAGAAACCCATGTGGATAGTCCGTGACTGTCCACGGGCTGTTTTGGGTTGCTAATTTGTGCAATTATGTGTTAATGATGCTTCGATGTGTATGAGGCCGGAAATGACCAGAAACCTGCCCGCTGTGCGAACCGATGATCGATGAATTGCCGAATAGTAATCGAGGGTTTCAATTGCCTAGAATAGTGTTCACAAAATAATTTTTGTGAAATAATGTGTCTGGTCAGTAATTCAAATCAAGTTGTCAGATTTGATCATTAGCCCACGCGGAGCTAATTTTGATGAAATTTATGGTGAATGAGTATGACATGTCGTGATTTAAATTATGTGAATATATGCATGATTATATATTTGCATGTGTTATAGGAATGGTTAATGGAATTGGGTACCGCATCTCATATGCCGGGCATCCTAGAAACGATAGGAATGAGGCAAGAGAGGTAAGATTCTGAGAGGAGAATGATTTTAGGCTGACTTAATAATAGAATTTATCTATGGTCCATTACACATTCTGTAGGTGGGGCCCATGAAAGTATATAAAATATTAATCGTTTGAAATAGCTCCAATCGATATATCTCGAGGGTAGTCCACTAAATATAACATCGGAGACAATCCACTATTTATATCGGAGGGTAGTCCACAAATAATGTAAATATTACAAAAAAATTAATGGTGCATCATACAAGGCTAGAGCAAGTGATGAGCTTTAGGACTCAAAACAGTTGCATATTGTAGACATTCAAGTAGGATCATGCATTTGCTTGAATATGTGTTTACATTTTGGAGCATTGCATATGCACTAGGTGGAGAGTAGCCCATTTAAGGTGATTCCACTATCGAGCATTAGCCTGTCCCGTCGAGGGAACATATTTTTCAAAAATGAGCTGTTGATTTAGAGACTGGTCATTACAGGAAGTTTCCAGTTTTTAAGAAAGTTTCTGTGTGGCTTTAGCATCATTTTTTTGATACATGTATTAGAATTCCATAATTTTAATATATGTTGTGTAAGAGTAATAATTAACTCTTGTAACTATGATGCATAGTTGATATGTTTATGAGTGAGGCCTTTTAAGGGGCTGGCTATTGCTTTACCATGTTACGGATTATATCAGATAGATGGATTATATGTTGTGAGTATAAAATGCAGTGGGCCTCAAGAGGTCATTCTCTTAATTTATATATTGTATAAGAGACCCTCGAAGGTGGTCACGACGCTTACTGGAGCAGGTTATATACAGATGATGTACTGGGGCAGAGCTACCCGCACAAAAGAGGACTCATTCCCGATTGGGTGAGAAATGTCGGGTCACCCCATTCACAAGTAGCTTCACGTTGATTCGGTAGTCAACTGACCCCTGGATTGTAGCGCCACAACACTGTCTTCAAAACAAAAAGGCTTTTGCTTTTGTTCACAACAACAATTCTCCGATAGCACCTGGTCAGACAACCCTCCCCAGGTGAATCGTCGGACAATCCTCCGAAACAAATATGGTCATCCTCCGATATGAATTGTTGGACAACTCTCCAAGGTGGTACTCAGCAATCTTCCTTGAAATTGGCCTCGATTAGAATCACGTGCTTTCTTTTCATGTCAGCGACTCATATACTTACTCGCTCTAGGTTACCCAAGGTATTTTGTAAATTCTAATATTATTTCATTAGAATAATTAATGTTAATATATCGCTAATGTATATTAAATAAAATTCATTAATAATGCAACATGTTATTTATTCACAAGAATAATAATCAAAATTAGCTCACATGGGCTGAATAAATGTAAACTGATAGTCCATCTTGGAACTGTCTAAAACCATCGATGTACCAACACACAAAGTCATGTGAACAATCCAACCTTAGTCTCAAAACTGTCCAACGACCACTCTAGATTTACCACCAATCCCAATTCGAACTGGAAAACACGTATGTGACGCCCGACGTGGGGGTCCGCGACTACCCGTCAACACGCTGAATACTAGTGGATGCCGTCGGGTTACCCGACACCACTCATGAAAATTCCGAAGAGTCTCCTTTGTACAAAGGGAGCTCCTAAATTTATTACATAACCCAGTCCCAAACATCATAAAATCCAAACATGAGAAAAACCCACCACTGGGGCTCCAATAACAATACTCTCATCATAACATCAACTATATCCAATAATTTCAAAAGAGCACTACCCTTTCTTTATACAACATATATTTAAATCTCAAAAATTTAATACATGTATACATCACAAAACCAAAGCCACAAACCGCTTTCTTTCTGTTTCTACCATGGACGCAGTTGTCCCCGCGCTCCCCCATACCCGAACATGTTCCCTGAGCTAGTGTTAGCCATCGCCTCAAGAGGCTGGAACTCACCCTGTCGTACTACTCCACCTGTGGCTCGGCGATACAATGCCTAAAATAAACACATTCAAGCAAACGCATGATCCTACTAATGTCTAACTGATCATCCTTGTTCATCCCGGAGTCCCTCTCCTCTTAATTCCCTCACACCTCGCTCTAAGGTTATTATAGAGGGAACCTTAGTTTCTTTATTTTTGTGGACAACCCTCCGATGTATATATATCAATCGGGCTTCCACCTGACAATCTTGATATTGTGTATGGATTCACCCTCCAATGTATATCAATTCAATGATCTCGACGATTGATGATATTTTATTAGACTATCCTCCGACATTCCATTATTTTAGACAACCCTCCGAACCATTCTCTCAAGAATCTCTCTCATGCACCCACCCTATCACCTAGTGGTGCCCCGGAAGCAGACACAGGTGACTGCAATGATGCCAATTTCATTTCAATTCTATAACACATGCAATATATAATAATTGCATATATTCACATAATTTAAATCACATAATCATGTTATGTAATTTCACATTTACACACCAAAAATTTAGTCTTCACTTGGGGCTGATTGATCAAACACGAGCAAATCAACTTGAATCACCTCGATCAACACATTATTTCAATAAAAATACTTTTGTGAATGACTTGGTCTCCTAGAACAGAAACCTCGCTACTATTCCCTGAAATCACCAATCATCAGCTCACTTAGCGAACCCGAATTTTACCGCTAGCCTTACTTCATAAAACCAATACATGATTTGCTCTCACAATTTATACAACTTAATATCCAAATGAAATTTTTGGCCAAACTGATACGGACTGTTCGTGGGTCTCAAAATCCAAACATTTTGGCTTTCAAGATTGAACCGATCAACCAGCTTCAGTCAAGGCCCCAACCAACCAAACATTAACATGGAAGCCTAAACAAAGCTTAAAACCAAGTAGGAGAATCCCTATCTTTGACGTGAGAGTTTGTCAAAACTCCTCAACCGTGTCCATCGGGCTCCTCGATGCGGGGAGTTAGCTTTGCTTCTCACCAGAAGTATTCCGACTGGGTCTGATCTCCCACGATTCTAGAGAGAGTAAATGAGGTCCTCTCTCATAAACCAAACACCAAGCATCACATTTTTTCTCTTCCTCCACGTTTTTTATTCTTTTTTGAAGGTAGGAGATGAAAATCATTGGCCTTGTCATTTAGCTCTATTTAACTGGGAATTCCAAAATGATATTTATGTCCTTTTCCATTATATCTTACTACCTCGACTGGCCCATTTTCATACTTTCTACTCATGCCACTTATGGCACAATAGTACACATTATATGTGACTTTCGGCTGTGGCATTGTAAATCAAGCTAACACAAGACCCGAACTCGTGATGTTTCAAAAATTTAACCCCGACTATCTCTGGGCTCCTACGAAATTCGACGTGCTAGCTAGATTTCATGAGACGACCTAATGCTGCAATCCGTTTCATCATCTCAGATTCAGAGAATAAATTCTTGGATTTTAACCCGAAATTTCGATTTTGCATTTTTCAGAAATTGGAATTTCTGTCTTACACACACTGGCCATCCAAAGGTTAAGGATATCTCATCCATTAAAATGTTCTCAGACAAATATTAAATCATGAGAAAAACCCTTACTTCCGGAGTTTGTCAAAACAAAGCACCAACACGTAGCTACGGTGTGGGATCAACCTACACCTCTGCCCTCGCCTGGGATTCGACGACCACCGCCAGAAATCTAGAGAGAATGCAGAGGCCTCTCTCAGAATTTATCCTCTCTCCTCATTTTCTTCTTCTATTTTCCTCTCTTTCCCCCTATCCAATCGGTTGACTGGTTGGGTCAACGTGGAATCTATCCCTTTACTGGGCTGCTCTTGTCACATTCCATCGTCTTCGGATTTCACCTTATCCTTTTATCCATCTATCATGGATTTCCCTCCAATGACATGTTGACACACCCCCACCCCCTACTAGCTGCAGGTGTGTTTGAGTTAATTCCATTGTAAATCCTCAAATTGCTACTCCCAAACGACTAGAAATTCCTGAATAAGCCCAGATTGTTTGATTAAACCTCAGATGTAATTTTCTTTCTTTCCCAACTTAGATTTGGTAAAATCTCGTAATCCAGAATCCTCACAAAGATGATAATGGAAAGACAGGAGAGGTATCTCCAAACCTCGATATACAAATTTACATTTTATCCCAATATGTAAACTGAACAACCCAAACATACATTCTCATAAAGACTATACTATGTGCCATAGCATATGTTCCAATATACAAATTCAAAAGTATTTTCCTTACATAATATTATTAATTACAACACTTGCACAAATATAAGGAGAATCCTAATATGTGATCCAAATATCCTATAGTCTGCATCTGAAAATAGTTTTTAAAATAGAAAAATAATGAGCTAAACGAGCTCAAGAGTATGTTTATAAAAATGCTTCCTTTTCGAAAATATCCTAAACTATGAAAACTCTCTTTACAAAGATATTTTCCAGAAGCCTTGTCGCTTACTTTAAAGTTTCTAAAACTTTCTCAGATTGCTGTACTTCTAAAAGTTTATGTAAAACTTCATACTTGCTTAAGTTTTGTTTTCTTTAAAAGCTTATAAAACTTTCTCTGAATTCTCTTTGCTTGCTTGCTTGTAAAGTTTGCAAAATTTTTACAAACCTTCGCTTTAAAATGTATGCACCATTTATCAAATCTCATTTAAAAAAATTCCTCAAACCTTTCACAAACCTCATTTAAAAAAAGCTTCAAAACTTTCTATAAACACAGCCCCACAACCATTTTTTAAATCACACTGTGAGCCCGCTCAACCGATCGTTTAAAATCACCACGGAGCCCCAGCTCAACTCCATCGTTAAATATAAACGGGCGGCTGTGCCTCAACCGCCATTTAAACTTCTACCAAGCCCGGGCTAACTATGCACCAATGGTTGGATTTTTCAAAACTTATATCATGCCAGGAAAAACATCAAACCATTGAGTAAATTATACTGCTGGTCAGAATTCTAGCGGAACACTGGCTCGTACTGACCAGGCGGTGGAAGGACCCTGTCCGCATCACCTTTTCCCATGAAATATATGGGAACTGACTCGTCACATCACCCACAATTTAATTAACACGTTAACCCATATACCCCCAGTGATGCATGGGCCTTTAAATGCCATGATGGCGACCTGCTCACGACCAGAAAAACTAAAAATGGCTGTATGATATCCAACACCACCGCAATTTGGCCACCTCCAATCAGCTCGGTTTTGCTTAGAACTAGGGATTTTAGTTAGGCCCGTTTTCACAAATATGTTTTTGCTCGCTGTTTGCTCTTTAAAAATTGGCTTTTACAATTCAAACCATTTGCTTGTTTTCAATTATGGTTTAAATCAAACCATTTCTTACTTATATTACATTTGAAAATGGTTTAATAATTCAAAACCATTTGCTTATTTGTTTTTTGAAATATGGTTTTACAATTTAAAACCATTGCTTGCTAAATTCTTTGCTTGCTTTTCAAGTAAATATACTGGAATTAAACTCAAACCATTATTTATTGCTTTTCACATATGGTTTAAAATCAAAACCATTTACTTCGCTTCCTGGAAATATGGTATTACAAATATCAAACCATTAAATACCATGGTAAACAATTTATAATAATAATACACTAGTATTTTAAAATGTTTAGAGCACTACATATGGTTTAAAATCAAAAACCATTTTGTTTATCAAAACCTCATCATTGCTTTAAACATGGTTTACATTTAAAACCATTGGGTACCTTCAGCAGAAAAAACAAATATAATATAATACACTAGTATTTGAAATGGGTTAGACTCATCACCACAACCATTGCTTCGTTTCTAAACCTATTACTTGCTTTTCAAATATGGTCACTTACTCAAAAAATCATTAAATACCAAAGGTAAAATGTTTTATATTAATATTACACTAGTATTTGAAAATAGTGGTTTGAATACTTCACCTTTTCGCACAAATTTGAGCACGATCTTCCACAATTTTTTCCGCCTTTTGCTTTTAGCCTACACATTTGGTGTATTGTAATTACACGCCAAGACAACCAATCAAATACTATTAGCTATGCACTATGCATTATTCACTGGCTATGGCACTATACACTATTTACTTATGCACTATGTATTTATACTATATGCACTATGCACACTATGCATTATTCATAATGTGATTTATACATATTCATACATAATACTTCATTTTATACATATTCATAGGTATTCACTACTAAGTGGAACCGGTGAATCTCAAGGATTTCTGTGACCATCGTAGCCTCGCGTAGAGTAACTCTTAATTTGGTCCAAAAATCTGGACCGTTAGAACGTCAGAATCCGAGAAAACCAAAATTTAGGATTTCCCAATTTTTACCTGGAATTATCTATGGAAACTTGTTTTAAAACTACTGCCAGAGCCCTCGTCACAGAGCACTTTGTGGTTTATCCCGACGAACCGATTTCCGCCGATTTTCACAATCCGAGAAGAAAGTAAAGATGAAAAAATTTAAAAATTAATCATTTCGTGATCCGCATTCGTTTTCTTCCTTCCTTGATTTTCTTCTTTGATTATTTTTTCTACTTTTAAGTGGGGCCCATATGTCCCTTTTTCTTTCCTTTCTCATCCGTTTTTTTCAAAACAATTTATTTTATCCCTGCTTTCAATTTCATTTATCCTAATTGAATATTCTTTAATATTTTCCCATTTTTCTGGAAATTCTCAAAAATCCCGCTGTGTTTCACTCTTACACCTCTATCGCTCTGTAAATTGCAGAGTCATTCCCACCGGCCCCTAATTAAACGAAACTTTTCTAGGTCACTAGGATTCTCGCGAGACAAACTTAACCCGGCCAAGCAAACTGCTCACATCCGAGATCTAGAGAATTCTTTTACTCGAACTATTTCTGGGTAAATTTATTATTATTTTACTATTTAAACTCCATTAATTATACCACCCTCCACTTTCCTTTAATTGCAAAAGTGCCACACCAAAACCCATAATTTTATCCTTTACACGGCACTCGTGCACCATATGCGCCTTACGCTTACATGTACTGCGGCACCTCATCGGGACGGGGTGTTACAAATCCTCCTTCGTAACATTTCGTCCCCCAAAGGAACAAAACTAAATTCAAAGGAAAGGAAAATACTTAAACTGTAAAATAATCGAGGGTACTGGCGCGCATTTCGTGTTTCTCCTGCTCCCAAGGCTGCCTCTCTCTCATGACCTTCCAGCCAGATCTTAACTATAGAATCACCTTAGATACCTCTAACACCGGTTCTTTGCGATCTACAATCTCTACATTGTGTAAAGCTTCCTCTTCATAAGTCGTGCCTCTTTAGTCGTGACCGGGTCGCCTTTAGCACATGTGAAGGATCTGGGATGTACTTCTTTAACATCGACACATGGAATGTGTCATGCATCCTTGATAACTATGGGGGTAACTTCAACTTGTAAGCTACTGGCCCCACCTTGCTCACAATCTCATAAGGTCCTATAAATCTTGGACCGAGCTTGCTCTCGTGCTTTCTCCCAAATCTCAAACACCCTTCCAGTGGGGAAATCTTCTAAAAGACTCCCAATACCTATCTCAAACTGTGTCTCACTTATCGTTGTCCATTATTAACTTTTCTCGTCCATCTCTGCTATCTTTAAGTTATCACTAACAACTTTCACTTTCTCCTCAAGTGATCCTGAAGACTAATTTTAGTGGGCCTACTAGTCTTCTCTTTTCGGCCACCATGCTACTCCGCGCACATATTCTTCTGTCCCTTTCATCATCATGTCGTCATTCTAATTTGAAACTCGCTTTCCTTTTTCCATTTCTTCCTTAAGCTTAATCATCTCAGGATCCCTGCAGCCGCCCTCGCTAGAATCCGGGTAATCCACAGGGTCTAACATGAAATGTGACTAGCCATAGGCTCCCGAATCCTCAACCTCCAACATCACACCCCTAAAGCTCTCGCACCCAAATCAACAAGTGAAGATAACCTGATCTCATGTGAGACAAGGAACTCTAGTAGCCTACCAAGCATGCCTCTAAGCATGACATTAGCTTTCCGATGGTATTCAATAGTATAGTGGTAGTCCTTAATCAACTCAAGCCATCTTCTTTGTCTCATGTTTAACTCTTTTTGGGTGAAAATATATTGAAGACTCTTATGATTTGTAAAGGTCCTACAAGAAACACCATATAAATAATGTCTCCATATTTGAACAAAACAATTTTATCGCTAACTCTAAATCGTGTGTGTGGTAATTCTCCTCATGCTTCTTTAGCTGTCTAGAGGCATATGCAATTACTCTATCATTTTACATCAAAACACAACCAAGGCCTTGCCTGGAAGCATCACTATAGACTACAAACCCATCTCTCCCATTAGGTAAAGCTAACTGAGATGCAGTCAATCTACCCCTTCAACTCCTCAAACTGGCTGATGTGCATCTACCCAATCATACTTGACATCTTTTCTTGTCAGCTTGGTCAATGGGGCTGCTATTTTAGAGAACCCCTCAACAAACTTCCTGTAATACCCCCAAGCAAAACCGCGAGCTTTTCCGACCCTCTGATACATTCTTCTTTCAAGTGGTTTCAATCTTACCACAGCTTCTATTTCTCTGACTTTACACTCACCCCGGCGAGATTCATACGACCTAGGAATTCACCCGCCGCTTCAAATCGACACTCGTCTAACCCCCTGCATACAACTGCCGCCTCCCTTGTGGTCCGCAACACTATCCTCAAATGCTCAATGTTCCTCCAACCACCGAATACACTAGGGATATCATCGATAAAACTATGATGAAACTATCCAAATACGACCGGAACAATTCTTCGCTCATCAAATCCATAAACGCTGGTGGAGCATTAGTCAAGCCAAACGACATCACTAGAAACTCATAATGTCCGTGGAAGGTGACCTGAATGCAATTCTTAGAACATCATTCTTTGAACCCTTAATCGATGATACCCCAACCTCATCTATCTGAGTATACCGAGACCCCTGGAGTTGATCGAATAACTCATCGATCCTAGGGAGTGGATAATTTCGATCGCGATGGTAACTCGTCTCACCGTCTGTAATCTAAGGCACAACCGCAAACCCCATCTTTTTTTTCACTAAGAGAACTGGATTTTGGCTGGGATATGCCCTACGAATTTAACCCTTTACTTAACAGAATTTAACTCGAGGCTTAAGCTCTCTCACTCAGGAGCCATCCTATGCTGTGAGTGGAAATGGGCTCCTACCCGGGATCAAATCACGGTAGAACTCCATCTCTTTCCGAGGTAATCCTGCAATATCATCTGGGTATACATCTGGGAACTCTCTAACAACTGGAATCTCATCCACTAGAGTCCCCTCCTTCCATGTCTCCACCACATAAGCTAGATAACCCTGACAACCCTTACATAGCATTCTTTTACGCCACATGGCGAGATCATATCGAAGATGCAACTCTGCGTATTCCTCGAACTTTAACAGCTCCAATTTCCCTGGCCTATGCAACTTTACTTCCTTTTTATAATAATCTAATGTGGCTTTATGGCGAGATAGCCAATCCATACTGAGAACCACATCAAAGTCCCTCATATCTAAGGCTACAAGATCCGCTGGAACCTCGTCTCCAATCGAACTCTACGATCTTTGATTACCTCGTCTCTGAGACTAACTGACCTCCGCAAAGGGAACTCCCATACGACCCCTCTAAATCTGACGGTCTTTATCCGGGAACATCTAAGAAATGCGCTTGGATGCAACTGAACTGCAGGATCCCGGGTCCACTAATGTATATGCATCATGATCAAGGATAGAAATAATACCGCTGACTACATCCGGAGTCAGATCTCGCATCTGCTAAGTCACAACATAAACTCCCAACTGAATGCAAGCCATCTATATCCCGGGGCACTACCCTGCCTCTTTGTTTCTTCTTCTACCGTACGACTGTATTCCAAGCAGCTCCCCGGTGCACTCCTTTACTTTCTTTGCCTAAATTCGATACATGGTCAGAGTACTTTGCTCAACTCTTAGAGGGCCTCAACTAAGTCCCCAAATTCCATTCTCGAGGAACAACCGACAAATGCACTCGATATGTCACAGAACCAAATAAAAACCTTGCACTTCACTTCATCCGCTTAAATATAAGGAACCAATCTAACTACCCGGCAAGAACTTCTTCTCATATCTCCGACACTCGACATGTTCTTCTCGTTTCTAATTTGAAGAACTCCCTCAATTTTTGAATCTTTATGGCTCGAGGAAAGAACTCTTATCACGAACTTCGATGGAATTGGTCCCACGATATACCATCGATACCTCCTCTCTACGACATCCCACCAATCCCAGCCCCGCTTTCCATCGTAAAAACTAGAAAATAAGACTTCCTCTCGCTTCATCCAGTGTTCTAAGAACTCAGAAACTCTTGATATTTTACTCTGCCTTAAACACAACTAGCCGCTGATCACCACCGCGCGATCATACGGCTTGGCGCCTGCTTCGCACCCTCTATTAACCTTCCAGGTTCTTCAATAACCTCTCTAGGTGGTGGTGTAAGATGCATCACGACAAAGCTGTTATGAAGGGCCATCTGTGCAATCCAGGCACTCCCGCTCATTGTGGAACAATCATGGCACTCGACCTCCTTGGTGGCCTGCATGGTCCAACACTGAGTCAAGCATCGGGAGGTTGATCCGTGGCGAGGCGATAGTGGAACCAACTACTTGCTCATCTCTCTCAGGTACTATAGGACGCTCGAAAACCGTTTGAATGACTCTCCTAGGACGACCTCTACGTCCTCTTCCTGATATAGTGCTGTATTTTAATAAAATCACCAGCTAAGATTTAACACTGACATGTATGTATCTCAGTTTGAACATGCATGATCGCCAATACTTATGCTCGATACCACACCGACACACCTCGACTTCCTACTAGCCGTGGATGTGTTTACACCCACAGAAAACCCTCACCCTGCCACTCCCGAACTTAATTAGAAATTCCCCGTAGCTTAAGCCGCATGTACCTTACTTTAAACCTCGCTGTGTGATAAAAATTTTTTCTTTCTTTTTCCAACTTAGATTTGCAAATATTGGCAAATGTGGTAAACTTTCAAAGTTACATGACGGCCACAGATAGGATATATTCCAAACTCTGTATATATGCTAAATTTACATTTTATCCCAATATGGCAACCACCAACTCAACACATTCTCACAAGATCTATACTTATGTACATACATATGTTCCAATATACAAATTCAGCGACATTTTCCTTACATAATGTTATTAATTACAATTGATTCTCGCACAAATATCGAGAATCCTAATATGCTCCAAATGGGTCCTGCATGCCCTGTACTGAAAAATAGTTTTTAAAATAGGAAAAATAATGAGTTAAACGAGCTCAAGTGAGTATATTTTATAAAATACTTTCCTTTCTGAAAATATCTCAAAACTATAAACTCTATTTTTTACAAGATATTTTAAGCCTGCTGTTGCTTACTTAAAGTTTTCTAAAACTTTCAGACTTCCTTGCTTTTAAAAGTTTACAAAACTTTTAATATTATGTTTTGCTTTTAAAAAGTTTATAAACTTTAATACTTTCACAAGTTTGCTTTCTTTCTTTAAAAAGCTTAAAACTTTTCACCCTCTTGCTGCTTGCTTTACCTTACTTGCTTTAAAAGTTTGTAATCCCTTTTATAAACCTCTTGCTTTAAAAAATGTATAAAACATTTTTAAATCTCTTGCTTTAAAAAATTTCAAAAAACCACAACCTTCTTTAGTTTTCAAAAGCCGAAACTTTTATAAACACTAGAGGCCTGGCTCAACCGTTTTTTAAATCACCACGGAGCTCCTGGCTCAACCGATCGCTTTAAAATCACCACCTCGAGCCCCAGCCTCAACCCATCACTGAAATATAAACGGGAGCCTCTATCAACCGCTTGTTGCTTTAAATCTCACGTGAAGCTCTGACCAGTAAAATTAATGGTTGATATTTCAAAACTGTATATCATACTTATAAATCATCAACCATTGGAGACCTATACTTTCTTTGTCGTAATTACAGTGAAATTACGTAAGCCCATGCATCGAGCGGTGCCAGGAAGTGATTCGGTGTTTGCATCACCTTTTTCCGATAAATATGGTGGAATTGGACCCTGTGTCGCCATCACTGCTAATTTAGTTAACGCGCAACTGATATACCCTGTAATGCTCCACGGTTCCATTAAATGCCATGATGCATGACCTAAGTTTGCCACTCAGAAAACTCAAAAATGCATGCAGAGTGATATCCTAACACCACTGCACATACTAGCACTTCCCGACCGGCGTTTTGCTTTAGAACTAGGATTTTAGCAGTCTGTTACGTATGCTTTGCTTTGCTTGCTCTTTGAAAAATGGCTTACACCAAACCATTTGCTTGTTTTCTAAATTATGGCTTTCAAATCAAACCATTTTCTTACTTGCTTGTTTACTTGAAAATGGTTTAATAAATTCCTAAAACCATTTGCTTTATTTTTGTTTTTTAAATATGGTTTTACAATTTAAAACCATTGCTTGCTAAATTCCTTTGTTTGCTTTTCAAATATATCGAATAAATCAAACCATTATTTATTTCGTTTTCACATACTGGGCTTAAAAAAATCTAAAAAACTATTTACTTCGCTTCTGGAAATATGGGTTTTACAACATCAAAACCATTAAATACCAGTGTAAAACAATTTATAATAATAATACACTAGTATTTGAAAAATGGGTTTAGAACACTCACATATGGTTTAAAATCAAAACCATTTTGTTTGATTAAAAACTCATTGCTTGCTTTAAATGATTATTTATATTTGAAATCCATTAAATACCAAGCAAAATGCTTTATAATATAATACACTAGTATTTGGAAAATGAGTTTAGAACACTCACAACCATTGTTTGCTTTCTAAACTCATTACTTGCTTTTCAAACATGGTTTACCATCAAAACTGACAATACCAAGCAAGTCGCTTTATAATAATATTACACTAGTATTTGAAAAAATGGTCAGGAAATACTCACCTTTTCTCGCTTACTGTAAATTAGCACGCATTCCACAATTTTTCCGCCTTTGCTTTTAGCCTACACATTTGGTGTATTAGACCACATACGTCAGCACAACCAACTAAATACTATTAGCTATGCACTATGCATTATGCACTATGCACTATGCGCTATACACTATTTACTATGCACTATGCATTATGCACTATGCATTATACTATGCACTATGCACTATGCATTATTCATACGTATTTATACATATTCATACATATTTACTATTTTATACATATTCATACGTATTCACTATTTCAATTGGAAATCCGACGAAATCCCTCGTGATTTCGTATCCACGCCAGCTCCCGCCTGCGAGGAGTAAATTCCTGGTAATTTTGGTCCGAAAATTCGACCGCTAGAACGCCGCGATCCGAGAAAAACCAAAAATTTAGGATTTTCCGAATTTTTACCTGAATTCTCGGTGAAATCCTTTGTTTTTGGTACCCACGCGTAGCCCTCATCGCGTAGAGCACTTTTTGTGTTTATCCCGACGAAATCCAACCGTCATATTTTCGTAAATCGAGAAGGCCATATTGTAACACCCATTTTCAAACACATTTCATTCAAACCATTTCAAATATGCTACATTTTAGCGTTTCACTACAGAGTCTACAAACATTTAAACAATTCACTTACAAAATGGCATACCACGCCTTTCAAAATATTATACAACATTGTTTTAAATTTACTTATTTTAAAATGACAAATAAAGTCATGCAGCTCAAATGATATTAGCTAATGCATAATAATGCGAGCATACTCTTCAATTCCTTTCCTCGCGACTCGACGCTCCTCTACCCTTTGGGTCCGCTTCAATATCTATCTATTACTCGGTACTAAGCATTGGTAAAATAATATTAAGCATTCATGCTTAGTGATTCTTATACAAATCCATTCTTCGCCTCGCTTTAAAAACAATCATGCATTTCACAATACTCTTTTCATTTAATTGGCAAACATGCTTTTTCAATTCCACATTTACAATCTCAATCAATCTTACTTCTACAATCTAATTCCGCCAGACAATCTAATTCAACATGGTTGGACCGATTCAGTGTTATGCCCTTAATGAATTTAACCTATGTCTTCATTATACAGGATATCAGAGTCACCGGCACGGCCCCGCTAGGGCCGCAGCCTAAGATAAGAATCCGCTTTTATAACACATTATCAGTCTCACGGGCCTGGCCGACATATTATAATAACTGGGCCAGTGAACACTCATAGATACGCCGATCCCTACTGGGCCGACCGGAGTGACACACAATACTATCGCTTCTCATAGAGATCGCGATTTCTCAATCCCTATCAGATATCAATCTATCCTTAATACCAACCCAAATCCAAGTAACATTCTATTACGCGCTCAAATATTTATAGCAAAATACAATACATTTGTATAACTAATTCACTTCATTAGTCATGCAATTTTCATATGCAAACATTTTCCAACTATATTCTTCAAATCACTTAAAGCCCAAATTCAATATACCTTTTCCTTATGCATTTAAACAAGCATTTCAAATATCAAACGAGACAAAGAAAATAACAAACATGCAAAAATTTGAAACGAGGAATAAGAGTCTGTGAGAACAAACCCAAAGCTCAAAGACTTTGATTCCAATCTCTAATCTCAATCTCGCTTTGGCTTTTCCTCCTCATGCCTTATTCCAAAAACCATTAAAGAAACAATACATCCGTACGTACTAGTAGTTTTTGGTTAGGATTGATTTTTTCTGTGCTTAATATGAGTTCCAATTTTCAGCAATCTAGATATTGTATGGATTCGAGACTAAATTCGGTTTCCATAGAGTCCAAGAACACCCGAACTGAGTTCCTTACTTAGTTCCACTAATTCTTATATTTCTACACCCTTGATGTTCACTATTCATTTTCGTATTTACTATTCACTAATACATATTTCACTATTCACTTTTATGTATTCACTATTACGTATTTACTATTCGTTTACATATTTACTATTCATTGCACTATGCACTATGTACTATGCACTATGCATTATTTACTATGCACTATGCACTATTTACTATGCACTATGCACTATTTATACGTATTCATACGTATTCACTATTTTATACGTATTCATACGTATTCACTATTTCACGGACGAAACCTGATTTCTAAGATCACGCCGTATTCCTCGACGCCATAGAAAGTGAATCTTTGACAATAGGTCCGAAATCACGGGACTAGTAGAACGCCATAGATCTGAGAAAAACTAAAAATTTGAATTTTCCGAATATTTACCTGAATTTCTGCGGAAATCCTCGTGTTTTTGGTACTTCACACAGAGCTCCTCGTCGCTGCAGAAAGCACTTTCGTGTTTATCCCGACTTTAATTCCCCGACAAAGGAAACTCGAACGTTATAACTAAACGTAAGAAAACGAAAAGAAAAAAACTTTTCTCAAAACTCTTATGTCCGATTCCTGCATTTCATTTGGCTTTAAGTTTTTGACTTTTATTTTATTTTTTTTTTTTTCTTTGATGTGGGACCCACATGTTCCTTTTTGCTCCTTCTCGGTCCGTTGTTTTCAATTACTTAAACAATTTATTTCATCCCTAAGCCAAATTCTTATTTATCCTAATTGAATATTCTTTTATATATTTGTAATTCTTCGGAATTTTCAAAAAATCCCGCTTTTAGGTTTCCTCACTTTTTACACCCGCCTAAAATTCATAAAATATTCCTTCCTACCGTCTCGAAATTTAACGAAATTCGACAGAGTAGTTAGATTTCGATGAGACTTAATTTAATCTGCGCAGTCCGTTCGCCATCCCGAGATCGTGAGAATTTTCTATGCTTCCCAGCTATTTCTAGTATTATTACAAAACGACAAAATTCACTGCTTTTGCCCCCTTTTCATAAAATTTCTCATTTTTTTTAAACGAATACAATTTTAACTTTATTTTATACCCTGCTACTACGTTATAAAACTTGCTAGTGGTATATTTTGTGTGTTACACCTCCCACTTACAAAATTTTGGTCCCTCAAATTTACCTACAAATAAAGGCGATATCGGCCGCTGCAGATCGCTTCTTCACTTTCCCAAGTGGCTTCTTCTGGTCTTGTGATTTCCATAGGACTTACTAACTAGAATCTTCTTCGCGCAATTTTACTTCTCGAGCCAAGATCTCACCGCTCTTCTTCTCATATGTCAAATCATGAGCTCAATTGTCTCTCAAGAAATTACATGTGGATTTCCTGTCCACTGGGTACTCCAGTAGTTTTACTACATAAATCATACCAGCGGATCTTTCCTCAATTCCAGGTACGTTAACTGTATGCCACCGCCTCCACTTTCGCGATGCACTGATATGCCCTGACAAACTAGGGCTCCAACTCTTGGCATTCTTTTCCTAAACTTAATACCTTCCACATACTTTAAAACATCTTTTCCATCCTACACCTAATATCTTTTCTTTCATGTCACATTACGATTTTTTTGTCTATCATTGGCAATTTTTCAATCTCTCTCTAACTTATTTCTAATCTCTTTCACTTCCTGTATCAAGCTCAAATAATTTGATTCTTCGCTCAATTTCGTCCTCAACACAACGGTGTTCTACATTTTCTCCCATATGGGGAAGCCTCTATGGTGCCATCTAATACTCCTCGATCTGAATCGTTGTTAAAAGACAACTAACTAAAGGAATGTGTCTATCCCAACTACCCCTATAGCCGATCACACATAACTCTTTAGCATATCTTCCATAATCCAATCTACTCCTTCTCTCGATCGGGTCCATCCTGCTCCTCAAGCATGGAATAATGAATTAATCGAAAGTGCCTAAGGCCTCTGTAATTCTCTCAAAATCTCGAAGTAAACCCTGATCTCGGTCTGAAATAATGGATATAGGAATCCCAACCTAACTATTTCCTTGATATACAAACTTTAGCTTGTCAAGTGAATAGTCGGGCTCACCGGTAGGAAGTAGTTTCTTATTCTGGTCAACAGTCCATCAGCCACCCAAAACCAAGCTTATGCTTCTCCTAACTCCAACTACAAAATCCATGGTAATTCGATCCCATTTCCAATTTTATTCATGACTGTGGCTTAATCCCTAAAGGAACTTGGAGGTTTCGCTGCTTCCTGAAAACCAAAAACTAATTTAGTTACAAACTCGATATATTTCTTTTCATTCCGAATTCACAAAAAATATGACATTTTCTCAAATCTTCATACATCTTGCCATACCAGATGTGGCTAGCAAAAGATCCACTATGTGCCTCTTCGCATGGTTTTCCCCTCAATCATTATCATCTGGGTATAATAAACCCGATCTTTATAATACAACACCCCATCTTCATTTACTGTAAACTCGATTTCTTTACCATTTCCAATCCTGACTCTTACTATAACAACAATTTCATCTTTCCCTTAAAAGCCAAGTACTTGATTCAACAAACTTGTCTCGCTATCAATTTCGCACTCATCAGACATCGCCCTGGTCAAAAGACAAATGAGCATTCAACGTCTCGTTTTGCCGATTGCGTCTTACCAAAGCGTCTGGCCACTACATCGCCTTCCTGGGTGGATAGCTTCAAATCACGCAATCATAGTCTTTATCAACTTTGATCCACCCACGCGGTCTCGTTGCTCTCGCTGTGAGGGCAAAACATTTCGGGCACTCATGATCGGTGTAGATTAAACATTTTTCTCCATACAAATAATGTCTCCAAATCTTAACAAGCAAATACACCGCGCTTAATTCCAAATCATGTGTGGGGTAGTTCTTTCATGGCTTCTCAACTCCGTTCTCAAAGGATAGGCGCTCACTTACCCTCTTGCATTAGGACACATCCAAGTCCATTTAGGTGAAGCATCACTAAAGATCACATATTCCTTACTGTTGTGCCTGTTGAGTAAGAAATCTTGAGCTTCTAAGTGAATGCTTTCTCGCCTTACTAAAACTTCTTTCGATATTCTTCACACCTCATTCAAGCTCTACATTTTCTGGAGCAGCTTTCTGGCTATTGAGCCAAGATCATCGAAACCCTTTAACAAATCTTCAATAACTCGCGTCCCAAAAACTACATAATTCTCAGAATATTTCTCGTGGCCTTCCATTCAACAACTACTTCTATTTTCTTCTTCTTCGACAATACCCAAGAAATGATACTTCATTCAACCCAAAATTCACACTTGTCAGCCATGATACAACCTGCTTCTTTCTCAAAGTCTCTAACACTACCCGAGGTGTGTGTCATGATTTTCCCAATCTTTCTAATACACAAGAATGTCGTCTATGAACACTACGATAAACTGATCCACATACAGTCGGAAAACACGATTCATTAGGTCCATGAAAGCCGCTGGAGCATTTGTCAAACCAAACGGCATTACCAGGAACTCATAATGTCCATATCGCGTTCTAAACGCCGTTTTATGCACATCCACATCTTTAATTCTCAACTGATGATACCCAGATCGCAAGTCAATCTTCGAAAAATATACTGCGACCTTTCAGCTTGGTCAAACAAATCATCAATTTCGGTAACTGATACTTATTCTTTATGGTCAACTTGTTCTTGTCTATAGTCAATACATAACCGGCGGTACCATCTTTCTTCTTAACAAAAGC